>CAAKHG010024039.1:0-15180 GCA_901007715.1 Dactylopterus volitans
TTGTGTATGTGTGTGCGTGCGTGCGGGCGTGCGCGTGTGCGTGGGTGTGTGTGGGGGTATGTGTGTGTGTGTGTGTGTGAGTGTGTGTGTGTGTGTGTGTGTGTGTGTGTGTGTGTGTGTGTGTGTCATCACTGGGATCCTCAAACGGCAGCCGACGTTAACTCACGCTCGCGTCGAAGTGAAGTGCTACTTTATCGCTTCTCTACTTTTCAACCTCGCGACCGCGCGTTTTGGCGTAAGTGCTACGAAACTTGCGCGCGTTCTCTCTCTCTCTCTCTCTCTCTCTCTCTCTCTCTCTCTCTCTCTCTCTCTCCGGGTCAACGGTGGTCAATGGCTCTATTATCGAGCGCGGCGTGGACGTGCGTGCGAGATTCGCGCGCTGTAGACTCGTTGCGTTACGCTAGCCAGCCAGAGCGCGCGCAGCGGCGGCGGCGGGGGCGGCTCCGGTGGGGAAACCGCGAGCTCCACGCGTGTCTCCGCGCCGCCCCGGTGGACCCCGAGGCGGTCTGCGCGTCGTTGCGGCGGGCGGGCGGGCGCGCGCGCTAACGGCCGGCGGCGAAGCGGCTCCGCGCGGCTAGCTCCCGACTGCTAACGCTGGCGTTAGCCGCGTCTACCTCAGTGGCCGTAAGTGAGGATGCTGAATACCGGAGCTCGCGGCCGTCTGCAACCGGATATAACAAACTCCGCGTTCGCTGCCGAGCACGCCGAGCCCCGCCGGCGGACGCTGCTCGCTCGGCGGCGAGACTTTACCGTTATGTGGACCGGAGAGGGACGCTGCGTCGTCTCGTCTGTCACTTTCTTGTTTTTGATTTCGTGATGGCGGTTTCTGCAAGGGGCGGGGTTTAGGCGGCGGCCACACCGGTGATTGGACGAGGGGCCGATGACGTCGCCTCCTTCTTCTTCGTCGGTGAACTGTTCGAGGTCTTGGTGGAACAGCTTGTACGCGCGTCATTACCGCCGCCTGCTGGATGGAGTGTAGAGCGATCAGTTCACTGAAAGAAACGCAGTACATCCAGATAAATACATACATACGATCAGCCATAACATTATAACCACTGAAAACACAGTAAATCCATATAAATACATACATACGATCAGCCATAACATTATGACCACCTCAAATACAGTACATCCATATAAATCTATATATAGGGTCAGCCATAACATTATCACCACTGCATGCAACAGCCCTGCAATCAGTTCTCCCTTCAAGAGGAGTTTTATGTTTTATGGAATTTTGATTTAATGTGTTTGAGAGGCGTCGATATATTTGAATGATTGTTCTTGGGACTGTAATTTGTGACGCTGTTGAACTGTGCTGGGTTACACAGACAGGTGTCCCTAATATTTTGGTCATCACAGTGGTCATAATGTAATACTTGACTGGTGCATACCCACATGTATATTTGCATATGGTAATGCTCGATTATTGGTAACAGTCACACAAAGGAGAAGCAACACAAATCTAAATTTCCTCTTCTGGTCATTTAAATTTACATAATAAATGGGGGAAATAACTCTTTCTTCTGTGACATACAAAAAAAAAAAAAAAAACTTCATTAGCGCCACCATCTGGCCAATCAGTATTTCAGTCCTTCCTTCTCAGTAAACCACTGTAACACTTGACAGCGAGTGACGTCTTGATTGGGCCTGATATGATTGTCAGGGTGTGGGAAAACAGAAATTAACCATAATTGACTATTATCGTCAACAAGCTCAGCAAACAATGTCACCTGACCACCGACACTCCAGTCGCAAATATGCAGTTGTGTTTGTCGCACACAAGGTGGCGCTAAGCGAGCAGGAATGCGAGCTGGACGCCATCCGTCGAAGGGAAGCGGCGGGCCCGTATGGAGGGTGATTCATGCCACGAGAAACGATTCAAATGTGTGATCAATCACACCGATCTGACTAACCAAATATAAAACCGAATAAATGAATAAACCAAATTATGAGGCAAACAGTTTTGAAACAGAAGATGTTTAGTTGATCAACCCGTGTGATGATCTCAGGCGTCCATCCGCAGATTTGACACGGAAATTCCAGTTTTATTTTTTCGTTTCAAACGTCATCCTCTCTCCTCAAACGCGCGCCGATCAAGCGTATCATGATGGCCGCTGCAGGTTTACCGTAAAATATAAGGCAACAGCTCCGCAATAAATTCTAGGGAAGCAGTGTGATTAATATATGCGAAAGGGGGCGGGAGTAAATAAGTTTTATACTTAATCGCACTCCCTCTCAGACCTGTTACTCATTTCCAGATTAATTTTCGCGTGTATTGTATATGATTATTGTTACTTTTTTGTTTTTTGTTTGTCGTTTCCTTTTGGTTTTTAGCGTATTTCTCCTTTTGGTCCTGTATGATAACGATTTTCATTTTTTCTTCTGCATGTTCGACATAAACCACTACTTACTAAAACTCCCTTCAGGAGGAGTTTTATGTTGAATTGTGATTGAATGTGTGTGAGAGAGGTGTTGACATGATTGAATGATTGTTATCGGGGCTGTAATTTGTGACGCTGTCGGATTGTACTCGGTTACGCTGAGAGGCGTCCCTAATATTTTGGGCACCCTGATGCATATGAGTGGGGATGACCAAAATATTAGGGACACGTCCCTGGCTGATATGAATATTCATCACGTGACATATGTGGCTTTTATGACAACCAGCAAGTGAAATGAGCCTGAATGCACCTTTTTACGGCAAGCAGGATCTCCGAGAACCACACACACACTTTATTTTGATAATATGTGACATCTAATGCTACACTGGCTCCTCCTACTCTTCCTCCTCCTCCTCCTCGTCCTCCTCTTCCTCAGTGGCTGCCGTGTCATTAATCACCCTCCATACGGTCCGGCACGCCGGCTCCGGCAGGCTGCTGGGATTATTTCTCTTTTCCAACAGACATGAACACTTCCTCTGATGCTCCTCATGTTCCCCAGAAAGGTCTCTGATCTGAACTTCAGAGGTGGCGCCGGCGCAGCTTCCCTCCGCGTCAACCAGGTGAGGCTCACTTTATCTCTTTGGCGGCGTTCGCCGATCAGTCATTTGTGTTTTCATTCATGATTCGAAGGCTGAAGACGCGCGAGCTCCCCGACTCCCCTGAAGGGTGTTCACCGACCAGCCATAACATTACGACCACTGCATGTTCGTCATAGAATGTAATGCAGCAGCCCTGCAATCAGTTCTGCCTTCAGGAGGAGTTTTATGTTGGATTCTTCACTGAATGTGTTTTAGGGAGCTGCTGACACGTTTGGCTGATATTTATCGACACGTTAAATTTGTGATGCGGTTGAAGTTTACTTGGTTGTCCCGAATATTTTGATCACCCTGAACTGTATGAGTGGGATGACTGAGATATCAGGCACGCCTCTCTCAAACAGATCCAATAAAAACTCCTCCTGAGGGGAGAGTTCACTGCAGGGTTGTTATGCCACGTTCTGCAAATACGCATAATGTTATGCGCACAAATTCTACAACTTGCGCATCTTCCGTGGAAAGCAAAGGTCACGCCACCACCCCCCCCGCCGCCGACACTTCCTGCTGTCATCTCCTCTCAGCTTCTTCACGCTCCCGCTGAGATTAATCGGGCGTCTCATCAGAGGGGCCCGAAGGTGAATGTTTGCCCCCAACCGCCCCCGTATGAAAGTCGGCTTTCATCACGTCTTCGTGACGCGTGCCGTCTGTCACGGCTGGCCGGCTGCTTTCAGACACCGTCAGCGGAACACCCCCCCCCCACCTCCACGCCCCCCGGGATGGATCACAAGAGGGACAACTTTCTCCATCTTCAGAGGGCGAGAACTGGCGAGCTGAGAGGGAATGAGAGATGGCGGGAAAGGCGGCGGCGGAGCTATTAATTAGGGAAGCTGGCTAAAATATTCAAAGATGGCAGCAGCCAGCCAGCCAGCCAGCTCTCGCTCTGCTGCAAGTAGGACACCGCCGCCGGCTTCGTCTCCTTCGTTCCTCCTGCTCGTCTCTCCAGCCGCTTCACGTCTCCTTCTTTTGATGTCTCGTCCTCCCGCCTCGGCTCTTTCTTCGCCGGGGTTACGCGAGGATATTTAAAAAAAAAAAAAAAAAAACCCTCCCCGAGCCTTAACGACGCCACATGGCAGCGTTACTACGGCGACCAGAGCGAGAGGCGGCTCGCTCTGTTGTCCGGCAGCGAACGGCGAGAGCGGGAGGAAAAAAAAAAAAAAGAAAAAAAAAGTGAGGGCAGGTGGAGGCTCGATTGGCTGACGCGCGCCTGCATCACGATGTAAGAGCCGCAAACAGGAAGCCGAACTCAAAGACGCGACGCGGCTGCCGACGGAAGCGGCCACCGTGATGACCTCTGACCCCGGCGGCTGAGGCACCTTAACCGCGGCGGGGATCGATGACCAGTATGGATCAGTTGTTGTCCTATCGTTACTCATGCTCGGCGCGCATCAGTCTGCCGCACCGCTGAGCCATCGATCGGTGATTCATTGACCAGTAACCAGGTCAGTGGTCGACGTGCGCCGCCGACGCGCCGTCGCGCTCGCGGCACGTTTCAAGCCGCGTAGCTGGAAGTGACCATATTTGGGGCGAGAGGGTGGGCGCTGACAGAGACGCAGGCAGGTCACCATGGTAGCAACTCGTAGCTAAACGAAGATCTTGTTGTATTATAGAACAGGGGTTTCCAACTGGTTTCGTCCCAGGGACCACCATAACCACCAAGAGGCATCTCAGGGACCGCTGCTTTGGCACCAAGCTTAAAATTAAGGAGGAGAGACCTATACAGGCGATTTATCTGCGTCAGCGTACGTCGGTTTATTTGCGCCTTGTGCTAAAAAGAAAAACAGACGAGTAGTAATGAGCGGAAATAATATGGGGGAAGCCAAGAGGGCTTATAATGTTACAGAGTTCGCTCCGATTATTTTCCATTTACGCTTTCACCAACCGCCTGCAATACCGCCACAGACCACCAGAGGGCAGTGGACCAACCGGTTGACAATCCCTGTTATAGAAGACTAAAGCTAGCAGATGAGACCATTCATGTGTTAGACTGAATTGAGTGATTCATCTTGTCATGGGCCGGCTGAGGCGCCCCCTGCTGGCCGTTAGAAAAAAAACAACTTGCAGCTTTCAGACACGTCACAGGAAGTTAGCAGCAAACGCAGGAACCGAGTGGAACCAAATGGAACCAGAACCCGGTAAAAAGCGTTGCAGCTCTCCCCCTCGACTCTACTACTAACACTACTATACTACTACTACTACTACTACTACTGCTGCTGCTGGTGCTGCTACCAGATGCTACTTCTCCAGGCTTGACATAATTTGGCTTTTGGGGGAAGCTACTCTGGGAGCTGTGCATTGCCACTCGTGTTCATGCGCCCACGCGGTTAATAAAGAAATATTCCATAGCAGAGACACCTGGAGAGACAGGAGCCGAGACTTGAACCTGCAACTGGCGGCTGAAGCCAATCAGATCGTGTCACGCTAACCTGACTGAGTGTTAACTGTGAACAAAAGCATCAGATTGTAAAAAACACAAGCAACCAGAAGTGCTCCGTCTTCCTCTCCCGACAGCTCCTCCCACCATGAGCCGCCCCTCCATCTCGGGGGCGGAGCTGCTCGGCTCCTCCCCGGCGTCGCTGGCCTCCAGCGTGTTCTTCAGCGACGCGTCCTGCGTCAGGGGCCCCTTTGATTTGTTCATCATCAACGTGGGCGGGCGCCGCTACGTGCTGTCGCAGGAGCTGCTGGCGTCCTACCCGGAGACCCGGCTGGGGAAGCTGGCCAGCTGCAGCCGCGACTCCGCGCTGGAGCTGTGCGACGACGCGGACTTCCTGGAGAACGAGTTCTTCTTTGACCGGAGCTCGCAGACCTTCCAGTAGGTGGCAACCGTCTCCTTTAAGTGCCCTTTAAGTCCGCCTGCCTCTTTTAATCAGTTCGCGCGGGCGTCGAAGCTTCTCTGAGCCCATTTGCATTCAGGTCAGTGTTTTTTTGAGGCCAAAGCCGCCCTCAAACCTTAGAGCGTCAGCTGATGTCTAAAAATGGGGGTCGTCGCTTCACTTGTTGAGACTGCGAGAAGAGAAATGGTTCATTCTCTCTCTCCTCTGTCCTCCAAGAATCCTAAAAATTGAACTGAAGGTTAAAAAAACAACAGGCAGTAGACGCGACCACACCAAAACAACCAACATACAAGAGGAGACCAGAGAAACCAGCTGGGAAGCCATCAAGCAACCCAGAGATGAGATGAGATGTTGCGGTCTTAATGGGGTTAATTGCAGGTAATTGGCTAGCGGCATTGACCAGGTGTGTCATATGTATTTTTATGATTCTCTGGCAGGTACGTGATGAACTACTACCGGACGGGTCACCTGCACGTCAGGGAGGAGCTCTGCGAGATCTCCTTCCAGCAGGAGATCGAGTACTGGGGCATCGACGAGCTCCGCATCAGCCCCTGCTGCCGGGAGCGTTACTACCGCCACAAGGAGCAGAAGGAGGCCGTCGACGTGCAGGGAGAACCCGAGCCCGACGACGGAGAGGAGGACTTCCTGGGCGCCGCCTGCCCGGCGTTCCGGCGGCGCCTCTGGGACCTCCTGGAGAAGCCTGAATCGTCATGCACCGCCCGCGCTTTCGGCTCGCTCTCTGTCTTCTTCGTGGTGGCGTCGGTCATCAACATGGTGCTCATCTCGCTGGACTTGGGGGAGGACCTCGGCGTGAGCGGCGTCGGCGCGCCGCTGCTGCTGGACGCCTTGGAGTACCTGTGCGTGGTGTGGTTCACCGGCGAGCTGCTGCTCCGGTTCCTGTGCGTGAGGGACAAGTGCCGGTTCAGTCGCAGCATTCCCAACGTGATCGACCTGCTGGCCATCCTGCCGTTCTACGTGACGCTCACGGTGGAGAGCATCCACGGAGGGAACAGCGAGCTGGAGAACATGGGCCGCGTGGTGCAGGTCCTCCGACTCCTCAGGTCCCTCCGGATGCTGAAGCTGGGGCGGCACTCGACAGGTAAACCAGTCCGCGTGGTGGTTCTGGTCCAGAGATACGTCTTTGTGGTGTACGCTTGATGCCGAGGTTCAGAAGGGTAAACATCTGGACTGCAGGTGAAGATCCAGACCTTCGTTAGGATCATGATGATTGCTTACAAATCCCAATTGGATCCAGTTGCGGCTAATAGATGTGAAGAAGCTGCTGGAGATGTGGAGCACGTTCAAGCTCAGGAAGGAACAAATTTACTCAGAGATGGTCAACATCTGCTGACAGTGGCTGACAAAGTCAGGAATCATAAATACAACCAACTTTTCTCATCTTGCATAACAATCAAATACATCATGAGGAAGAAAAATTCCATGTTCACGTGACCTGCTCTGTTTGCCGAGAGCCGAGTGAAGCCAGCGAGGCCCGGCAGAAGCTCGGCGGAATCCACGTGTGACGCAAATGAGACGGTTCTTGCTTCACATGCTTATTCCTCTTTTTTTTTTTTTTTTTTTAGCTACCTTAACATCTTGCATAGATGCAGAAATGAGTCAGTATTTGTATGATTAAAATGTGCGTCTCCAGTTAAATATTTGAATCGGAGGCTCCACAGTTCACGTTGCCGAATGACTTTATCCAGCTTATTAAAACCTTAATTTAAAGCAATAGTCAAAACATAGGACCTCATAAAACGGCATAAGACTCAAGTCGAGAATTCAGCGTGTGATTAGTGATTAGTGAAAGCAAGGCTCCTTACAAGTAAACATCCTAAAATCCGTCTCTGGTTTAATAGAGCGGCGCATGAATCCGACTGGGAAAAGCATCAGTAAGACTGGGGTAAAAGGGAAAGTTACTGGACGAACCTCAAGGACTCTTAGCAGATTCTCAAGGAATCCTAGAAGACACTCAGGGACACCTGGAAGACCCCCAAGAACTCCTTAATGACCTGCAAATACCCTAAAAGACCCCTTGAGGACCCTCAGTGACCCATGGAAGATCCTCAAGAGTCCTAGGAGTCTCCCAAGGACACTAAAAGGCCCTCATGGACTCCTGGAAGACCCCTGGAAACCCCCACAAAACACCTGAAAGAACACCTGGACGACCCCCAGGGGCTCCTAAAATACCCATAAATACCCCAAAGTGCCCCTTAGGGACCATCTGAGGACCCTCAAGGACCCATGGAAGACACTGGGGGACCCATGGATGATCCTCAAGAACCCTGGGAGACCCCAAAGGACACTAAAAGACCCTCAAGAACTCCCAAAAGACCCCCAACGATGCCTGGAAGACCCCTAAGGAACCTTGGAGAACCCTCAAGGACTCCTGGAAGACTCCTGGGAAACCCTCAATGACATCTGGAACACCTCAAGGACTTCTGGAAGACCTCTGAGGACCCCTAGGACAATCCTAAGCACCTCTAAAAGATTATCAAAGACCTCTAAAACACCCTCAAGGACCCCTGGAACACCCTCGAGGACCAATGGAAGATCCTCAAGAACCCTGGGAAACTCTCAAACACACTGAAAGACCCTCAAGGACTCCTGAAGGACTCCTGGAACACCCCAAGCAACACTTGGAGGATGTCTATGGACCCTCAGAGAACTCTTAAGGACACCTGTTAGACCACCGAAGGACCTCTTAAAGATCCTTAAACACCATCAAAGACTACTGGTGAGGCCCTGGAATAACCCAAAGGATACCCAGAAGACCATTGAGGACCCCTAAGCACCTCTAAAAGATCATCAAAGACCCCTAAAACACCTTCAACGACCTCCTGGTATATATATGTGGCATCACTGTGTTGGAAAGCATTCATGAACTGCTTCTACACTGACTATAAATGGTCAGTATAGAAGACGGATGAAGCATCTTCAGGTTTTAGACCAAATCCCAGGTTCCCCATCAGCAGAACTCAAACTGCTGACGGATGAGACATGTTCCAGAAAGCCTTTCTTTTTTTACTTTTAAAGACGCTTTTTTTTTTAAAGAGCAGCGCAGACGCTGCCACCTCTGAAGGGTACATTGCCATTTTTATATTCCGCCTCCCTTCGCATGTGTTTCCAGCCTGTCGGGGGATTTCCAGTAAGAATTTGAAGCCGCTCCTGAGAGATTAGAGCTGCGAGGGTTTTCTAAGGGTGATAAAGATGAGAATATTCGTCCTTTGGCAAGACTAATTTGGTTTTTTTGGAGGAGGCAAGCACATGCGCGCGTGTTCGAGCGCTTTGATCTGGGTGATTTTTTTTTGGAAGCGTGATGACTCGGCTCATGAATAGTGATGAAGACAGGAACATTGAAGTAAGAAAAGTGAGGCGCGGGCAGAATACAAATGCAAGCCCCATCCGCTGGCGGCCACCCCTGAGCCGGCGTGTTCACGCTCTAATCAGGCGACAACCGGTTGGCGGTTTTGAGCGCAGCTGACTCACACGTTGCAGGATCTATCGGGCTAAACACAAGGAGCCACCTGGGAGGCGACGCGATTCCGTCTCTGTGGGGAACCGGCGAGACGATTTTTTTTTTTGAGACGCTTGCATGAAAAAGCAAAGAAAAGTCAAACCAAATGTTGCGGTTCTTGTTTCCAGGCAAATCGCGGAGCTTCTCTTGGGCCTTGCTGAGCTCATGGTGGACGTGCAAGGCCTCGTGACTCCTCCTCCAAATTCTCCTCTCGCCACGTGTCTCTTTTTTTTTTAATTGGCCTCTCCGAGCGGGTTGTGACTCATTTCGCTGCCTTTGAGCACGTAGCGACGGAAATAACCGCCCCCGTGGTTGAGGCGACAGGAACATGCTGGCTTGTGTCAAAGTAAATACTTCCTTGAGGTTGGCCCCCCTGCGTTGTCGTGGTTACTATAACCAAAGTGTCAAAGTTATTCATTCCTGAAGGTTAGTAACTACTAAAGCAAGTTACACTCAGAGCAAATGTTGTTGTCGTTTTTTTTAATGGATGTCATCTGATTGGCTGCGTTGAACTTGTATTGTTCTGTACAGTAAAAGTACTATGTGCAATATCATAGTGTTCTTTACTGTACTGTAGAAAATTAGACTGTACTGTAGTGTATTGTGTTGTACTTTAGCATTCTGTAAGGTACTGCACTGTATCGTAGTGCTCTGTATTGTAGAATATTGTACTGTACTTAACTACTGTTCCCTGCGCCAACACTGGCGGCTTTGATAGAAGGAAGTCTATGTCAAATGTTGTGCTTTTATTTTGAAATGGATAGAATGGACAACTTGCCGTCAAAGGTCAACGACGTTCCTCTGTCTCCCCTCGTGTCTGTCCAGGCCTCAAGTCTCTGGGTATGACCATCGCTCAGTGCTACGAGGAGGTCGGCCTCCTGCTCCTCTTCCTCGGCGTCGGCATCTCCATCTTCGCCACGGTGGTCTTCGCGCTGGAGCACGACCTCCCCGGCACCACCTTCACCACCGTGCCGGCCGCCTGGTGGTGGGCGACCACCTCCATGACGACTGTTGGGTACGGTGACATCCGGCCTGACACCATCATGGGGAAGGTCCTGGCCTTCATCTGCATCCTGTCCGGGATCCTGATCCTGGCGCTCCCCATCGCCATCATCAACGACCGCTTCTCCGCCTGCTACTTCACCCTGAAGATAAAGGAGGCGGCGATGCGACATCGGGAGATGCTGAAGAGGCTCGCTCGAGGCTCGCTGGCGGAGGTTGGGGAGGGGACAGCGGGGGGAGGGGTGAACTTGAGAGATGCCTACGCCAGGAGCGTGTTGGAGATGCTGAAGCTTCGGGGGCGGGAGAGGGCGAGCACCCGGAGCAGCGGCGGTGAAGAGCTATGGTGGTAGAACCAAGAGATGGGGCCATTCCAGACCCTCAACTTTGTTCTCAACTTTGTCGTCATCACCGTCGCTAGACTTAGCTGCTCTTTCTTGCTGATTGGCTATTGAATATGTGAAAGTCTAGACCCTTGAGTCCCTCGGTTTCAAATGGGCAGCATCCGATACTTTGTGCCATCGTCTACTGCATAGGCCACACAAGGCTAACACTAGTTTGGTTGAAGAATTAACTGAACTTCCATCTTTTACTCTGTTTAAATATGTTAGTAATCTGAACATACATGCTTGCTGCCCATCCGTGTCTTGTTTTACCACTGATTTTATCAACCTGTCGTAGTCTTGCGAACTTGAGCAATCTTTCACAAGTCCTACCCACAAGAGAGGATACACTCTTGAACTTGGCATCACTCTTTCCGCTCAGAAGTATGTACCCTCCGATCTTTGCTGGCAGTACCCCAAATCAGAAAGATCTCCCTGCAAATTACTTATTAAAGCCAATTTGAATCAACATGCCTGACGAATTTGACCATCAAAGTCAAACATACTAATGCTGACCCCTGATGCCTAATCAAGGGACCCACAGAGGCAAATGGTGGGAAGATCAGAATATCTGTGGACTCGCAAAGCTCAAAAGCTTGGTGTTAAAATTAGAATGCAGTGGTTAACCACCTACCTCGTCGGGCCCTGGAGGCCTCCTCTGAAGCGTGAGCAGTTGCCCCACAACTTTCTTAGTGAAACTGACAGCATTAGGCCTTAGCTGTATGGAGAAATCGCCCCATCCACACTGAACGCTCTGCCAGTTTGACCCGTTTAAAACTTCATTCACATCTTCCTTATCCCAAGCCTGTGGTGTTCCCCAGGGGTCAGTTCTCGGTCCTGCAGTATTCTCCATCTAAATGCTTTCCTTTGGGCCAAATCATGCACAAACATGCTATCAGTTTTCACTCTCAAGACCCATGACACTCAGCTTTACGTCCTGATTGCTGCTAGTGGGGACACAGACACATTGCTTGGCATTATATCTTGCCTCTCTGGTTTTAAAAGCTGGATGACTCATAACTTCCCGTGGCTCAGTGAGTCCAAATCTGTCTGACCAGTGACCTGAAAAGGAATCTTGACCACATGCGGTCCAATGTCCAGCCCTATTCCGTTCAGCCCTGCTCCCCTATAAATCGGCCATGCTCATTTCTTCAAACCAAAACCAGTGTTAGTATTTATGCGCTCGTCTTGTCATGCCTTGACTGTTGCGATTCCTTTTATGCGGGACAAAGATCCATTCCCGCCTCCAATTTGTCCAAATTTCTGCTACCAGATTATCAAAAAAACGTCAGGAGACAAGACCACGCCCCATCTTTGCAACTCACCCACTATCTATCTGTCCGATAGAGGAATGATTTTAAACTTTTTGTACCTAGTAGCCTGTCTCCTCCATACAGAAACGCTAGAGGATGACCTCCCCCATGAGTCAAGCTGCTGCCGGTGTTCCTCTGTTTGGAACTAATTAAAGGTGACTGCACCTTTTCCATTAAAGCCCCACGGCTATTGAAGTCACTAGAGGACATGGCGCTAGCAAACTTACTGCCTTCCTTTTGAAATTTCTTCTTAAAACTTATTTTTACGGTAAATCTGTTGGTCAATCTTTTAATAATAACTTAACCCTGCCTGTGTTTCATCTTGCTCTTTATTATAAATCAGGTCCTTATGACCAACATTCTCAGTCCCCGTTGTTCTACTCTGTGTATTATTCCATCTTGTACTGTAAAACAATCTGTGAGTATTTAAAAAATGTATGTGGTGATTTTATGATTCGGTTGCGTCGCTTGTCAGAAAGTTGAATTTGTCTACTGTTTTACAAGCTTTCTAAAAATGCGGGTGGCACCTTGCAGGCGGAAGCTTGTCCCCTCTGAGGACAGTTCATCTGGCTCTACTCAGAGACACGTGTAAACGTCTTTTTTTGTATCATTAAAAACTTCAAATCGAGCCCCGTCTTTTCCTCAGAGGCGTCCCCGTCTGTGGAAAACCACTCACAGCTTCACTCGCTTGACATTCAACTTGTGTGTAGTTTGGCTTTAATTCAACTAATTTACTATCCCAATTTGTCGGCATCCAAGAACAAACACGCTTTGGAAGGGCAGAAGAAGGTTACGCAACTTTTTTTTTTTTTTTAAATTCCTTTCATTAGCCTTATTAGTCCCTCAGGGGGGGAAATTACCAATCTGCATTTGACCTATTCGAAGTGAGCACACACACAAACACACACACACCGGCGCAGCGGGCTGCCGTTGTTACAGCACCCAGGGACTATATTTTGGGGTTAGGTGCCTTGATCAAGGGCCCTTTAGGCACTGTCCTTCACTCCCATACCATCGTCCACTGCTCTAGGGGATCAACCCAGCGACCTTTTGGTACCCAAGCCTACTTCTCAGTCTTCAGGCCACGGCTGCTTGTACGATACTCGCGGTTAGCATTGCGCTAGCAGCCATGAGTGCCTCCTGACACCCTGATCGGCCGTGATGAGCGGGCTGATGCGCGGAATGGCAGCCCCCACCGTCAGCGTGTGAATGAATGTGTGTGAGACTGAGGTGCAGGTTGTGGGTGCGAGGGACCTTGGGTGCTGGTCGAGCCTGGGGCACCACCGTAACATGGCGAACTGGTCCCTGGCTTTGGGGGCTGCCTCCACAGTCCTGTGCACTGGACCTTGTCTTTTTGGGGAGGCTGCCTCTGTGGGCTACGGCCCCCCTTGAATGGCAGGCTCCTTGCCGAGGTCTGGGAAGGTTTTCGGGGTCTTTGGGCCTCTGCTGTCCAAACTCCGCCCATCTTCATCACTACCAGTGAACGCTGGCAGAAAGAAGGTGGAGCTAGACATGCAATCACCCGTGACGCTGGCGAGTGAGACGGCTGACACCCGCGTCGCTGATCTCTGAGCACGCGGAACGAAAGTAGTGAATTATTGGATTTGGAGGGAAATTATCCAATTATTTATTTAGCTGGTTGCGTAAGCGTCTTTAAGCATTCATGCTAGGAGGTCGCTCATGGAGTCGGGGTTCGCTGCTGCTGGAGACAGAACTGCGGCGTTGGGCTTTGCTGAGTGTGCCTTAAGGGCCTCTCGCTTCTCAGAGGCCTCCTGCCCATAGAGGGCCACGCGCTGTTGACATCCGCAGTAACAGCAGCGCCGGCTGAGCGGAGTTCACACCCCTCCACGTTGTGGGACACACGATGTGGACTCTCTTCTTCTCTGTCAGACGGCAAAGATGCGGCCTCCAAACCGGTTGATAAATATTCTATTGAGGCCAAAAAAAAAGATATGAGTGACATGCCGGAAAACACGCCGTTGAACAATCACACCTTTGCGAACGCGTCATTTCTACGATTCCGCACCACTCCCGCCTACTTTTTCAAAAGACACACCTGAAGGATTTTTTTTTTTTTTCAATTAACTGTAAATGCGCCCAAATGTAAGTGGCAGCACCGGAGAGCTGATTTAATTATGTAAAAAACCTACAGCATCCGAAGCCATGCTAACGTGATAATGCCGGATTGTTCCAAACTCGTTCCAGCTCATGCAGGCAGCCGACGCAGGGCGGGTTCCCGCCGGCGACGGTGATTCATGCACCTGAGCGAGGCCTCGCCACCCTCCCGAGGCTCCGGGCTGCCCTCCCTCTCCGACCTTCGCCGTCACCCTGCGACTCGTTTGCGCAGACGCCTGAAGGCCGGAGTCGAGCGACGACCTTCACGCCTTCTGGTTCGGGACGTTGCTCCCTCCCAGGCGGCTGACGGAGAGACACCGGAGCGCGTTTGCTCTCGTCGAGGACCGGATTATCAGTCCGGCGTGCGGCGGACGATCACTCCTCGTCTTCCTGCGGTTGAACGTTTGTCAAACGGTCGATTCCCGGTCGTGTGATTTGGAAGCCAACGAGATAAGAGAGGGAACCCTTATCTGTCCTGTTAACATTTATCCGTGCATCTACTGCATCGAATGAGGCACAGGCAGCACGCTCCATAAACTTTGCATAAACTTTGACATTTCATGTAAGTTTGGGACTAAAACGGAGAAAAAGCAGCACATTTACACGTGAAAACATGTAAATGTGCTGCTTGATCGAGCCGATGAAGAAGCTTGCTGGCCTTAATGAGCGAATGATTCTGCCATCTCCATCAGTCGTGGCTCGGCTCCTGACTCGCCGTCCCCACCGTGCGTGGACACACACCTGAAAGGGTTAAAATGCAAATGTGGTGTTCTAGTTTTTTGTTGCCTTTTTTTTTTTTTTTTCTCGCTGCACAGCCGGAGGCATCAAACAGTAAAAATTCAGGTCAATTACGAACGTGGTCAAGTAGGAAGTCTCCTGACGTTGGTGTGGTTGGGAGAAGAAGACACCTAGAAGCATTTATTTGTGTGTGTGTGTGTGTGTGTGTGTGTGTGTGTGTAACGGTTATAAACATGCAGCTAAA
>CAAKHG010024040.1:12979-28999 GCA_901007715.1 Dactylopterus volitans
TCACACCCCCCCTCTTTTTTTTTTTTTCTTTTTTTTTTTTTGTGTTGGGGGGGGGGGGGGGGGGGGGGGGGGGGGGGGGGGGGGGGAGTTAAGGGTGAGGGTATGGGAATGGGTTATGACATGGGAAAGAGGAAGTGGTGATCCTTCCGGACACGAATGGACAAACCGGTCTTTCAGAAGAGACAGGCTTTGATCTGACCACAACGCTCATCCGACCGAACCGGGCCCCGCAGTTTCAGGGGGGAGGAAATCTTCTTTCCCATGATTCTTAACGGAAGAACAGCTGACAAGAGTCTCTCCGGTGACCGACTCGAGGGGAGCGATGTGACGGCGGAGAATCGCGCCGGGGCCACCTCCCTTGAGCCTGGAGATGGGACGCATCAAGACATCCCGGGCAAGTGGGACCCTTGGGGACGGGCAGGAAAGTGTCGGCATCAAGGTAGAGTCTTACCCTTAAAGGAAGGGAGCAGCGGGGCCATATCTGGGTCAGGGAAGGACGGATGATAGATTGCATCTCGGGAATCTGTATACAGTGGCTTGAGTCATGTGTGCGGTGATGGTGCCTACCTATGCCTGACATTTACTGCAGCCCGAGTGGTGTTTACAGTGCGGGCCAAGAGTCAGCAGGCACCTGGGTTCTTTTATTGTCAGAGGGAACGCTTACTCCCTTCGGGGCCGCCTGCTGACGAGCCATTCCAGATGGATAATGTTTTTTTTTCGTTTTTTTTTTG
Organism: Dactylopterus volitans; assembly: GCA_901007715.1. Taxonomy (NCBI): domain Eukaryota; kingdom Metazoa; phylum Chordata; class Actinopteri; order Syngnathiformes; family Dactylopteridae; genus Dactylopterus; species Dactylopterus volitans. The sequence goes on from CAAKHG010024040.1 coordinate 13,711, forward strand.
CCTCTGCGCCTCTCTAAAATTCAAGATGGTGCGCGGCCATCCACGTTGCGTGTCATAGTTCAAATTCGGGGGGGGGGTTGTGTTTGATTCTCATGCCAGTCGTTCATTTCCTTCCTGTTTTTAAGGTGGGCTCAGTTCAGTTTTTGCCTCCAGCGGAACTTTGACAGGGATGCGGCCAACGTGCTACTCAATTATACATCAAGCGGGCTCGCAGGCTTTGGAGTTAACGTTTGCGGCTAAGGCGCATCCAAAATTCTCTCTTCTTGCAGCTCTCAACCACCTCCTTGAATTTGATGCTCGCTTCGCATCTGCTGGCTTATTAGCATTTTTGAACCGAAGCAGCAAAGTTGCAGCGGGCTGCAAATCCAAAACAACGACCCGTTGGTCGAGCGGAAGAGTCTTACCAGGACCTGGGACCTACGAGATGCTCTCGCTTGTCCTTGACCTTCCCCTTGCAGCTTATGTTTGGGGTTTATTATTAGTCAGCAGACAGATGCGAGGGGAGAGGCTATAGAGGGAAAAGGCCCATGTCTGCAAAAAGAAGACAGACAGACAGAGGCGGCTCTGTGTGGGGACGATAAGCTTTCAGATAAACCTGTGTTTGTGTTACCCCCTTCCACAGACACCCCACCCCACCCCCCTCCCCCCGGTATCCCCCATCACCGTCTGCATAGGAAACACGTTAAGACCTCAGAATCGTCCCTGATTTCCTGCTCCGTTCGGCAGCCCGCTTAAAGCACACAATCCGTTTGTATTGCTGACTGTCAGCTCCGTCCGACACGATCCAGACCTCGCGGCCATTTGAAGCTAAACGCTCTCGGATTACCGCTTTGGTGGCGGCGGCATTCTCAGCGCGGCCGCCGCCGAGTCCTCGAAAGCCCCACGCTGTCACACTTGAACTTCTCTGTTTACACACGGCGGATAAAATAATAAAGTTCTCGAAAGAGCCAGGGGTCTTCAATCTCACCTTTTTTTTTGTTTGTTTTTTTTTATCGGGTAAAGAAGAGTTGCAGAGCTTGCAGAAGGAGGAGAGTCTGCAGCCGTCCGGCAAAAAGAGCCGGTAATGAATAAAGACCACACCATATATGTGCATTTCCTTTCCACGGCCTTATGGAAACACATCACCTGGAGGTGCAACCCTTCGACCTCGTCTTGTCACAGCACCCTGAGCATGAGACAACGCTCTTAGATTTACAGGGGAGGAGACGCTGTTCCTGGCCCACCATAGCGTCTCATTTGACCATAATAGGCCTTGCGGTGGTTGAAAAAGTGTTGCGGGTAATTGGAGTTTCCCCTGAGCAGAAGGAGAAGATCTGCTAAGCCCGGTAGGCGGAGAGGCGGAGAGGGGCGCAGAGAGGTTCTGTGAGGTATACAGAGGAGCGGTCACCATGACAATGAGGAAAAACTCCGTTGGGCTCATGAGGCAGAAAAGTGTCTTCCCTGAGAAGCGGCTATTCGGCCAGTGAGCCTGCAAGTCAGACAAACATGATTTAAGGCAACAGGTCTTACCTTTTATATCCTTGTGCGAGCGCGCGGACCTTAAATAGCTTCCCCCCGCGAAATGCTCAGCAACATGCTCAGTTTTTTTTTTTATGACATGTCAAAATCAGGGCTTAAAGTAATCAAAAAACACTTGGAAATAAGGCGTCCACGCGTGTAATGACTCTCCTCTCATTTTTTTTTCTACACCTAAGCAACATCGCCTCTGTTCACTTTGTCATACGGTGGCGGCGAACTTTGTGTTTCTCAGGCTGCTGGACTTCGGTGAGAGTTGCCCTCATGCCTCTGCCACATCCAGGCCTCCTCGTCTTGCTTAGACAAACAACCCCGTGGATCGGAAGGTTCAAGAACGTATCAGAGTGTCCTTGGTCGAGATGCCGAGCCCTTAATTGCCCTTAATGAGCGGCTCGGCACCGCGCACGGCCGCCCCCGTCACCAGCGCATGAATGAGGCAATGAAAAAGCAATGTAAAGCTCTTTGAGTGCCCTTAAGGGAGGGAATGTGCCATATAAATGCAGTCCATTTACTACTTAGGCAGGCAGTTTGCCAGATTCCCGAACACTGGCACAAAGTAGCCCCTGAGAAACGAGTGGTGGGGTGGGGTGGGGTGGGTGGAGGGGCAAAATGGCCGCCACCCCTTTCTTGCCCGTCGCTGTGCCATGGCAGCGGTAAATATTGACGTCTGCCTGGCTGGGTGAGAACTCACGGCACGAAAATGTGGCTCGGCGTTGAACCCCGGTTTGGACTTGAGCCCCCTCCATTAATTTGGCCATCTCAGCACGCATCTACCGCATAGCGACGGGCCTCGCAGCTGTCCCGCGCCCCGTCAACTCCCATCTGGCCTTCGAGTCGGGGGGGCCACAGGATGCCGCTGCAGTGGGCAGGCGCTCGCATTGCCTCTCCTCCCAGGGTGCAATGCCCCGCAGATGGAAGCACTTGATGCTTTTATCCCCCCAAAAAAAATGTTTTTAAGGCCCTTTTCATTTCTCCACCTTTCTCTGGCTTTGATTAAAAACATCTCGAGGTCAAAAGATGTTGGGAACATCACCAAAAGCGCAAATATGACTGATGTTAGCGTGGGCAGGCGATGATTTTGAGCTTAACGGATGAAACTTGTCTGACTTGACGTCTTAAATGAGGCATTTTTGGCCGGGCTGTTTTTGAAGGTACGGTGGTGTGTTAATGGGCTCTGTTGTCGTGGGGATGCAAACACGTTTAAGTTATGGTTGGAGCTATTACGCGTTTCCTCATTTTCTTTCATTGTTAGAGTGGCAGAGATTCATATTAAACGTGGCAGATGTTTCAAATACGGAGGTGAATGTGTTTAAGTGAAAATCTCAGGCTTCAGACTCCTCCAAACACTTTCATTACAGCATTTTCTCTTTAAACTTTTTATGTATCATGACATCATTCACCCCACCTACAGCCCACAGACATGATGCCCCCATCGTCCATCAGCTGTGCTCATCCGTCCCGGAGGTTTTCCCGACCGCCCTGCGAGGGAACCCGGGTTTGTTTCCCCGCTAACAGGTGCAGTTCGGATATGTCGGGATCGCCGAGAAGAAGACGGCACCGAACATTTCACAAAGGGCTCGTCCCTCAAAAAGAAAACATAAGCGTGAAGACGGATTTTCAGCTAAAAGATGGGACACTTCTATGTTGAGGAGCCTGAAGCCCAAGATTCAAAAAACAATAAATAAATTATTGGGGCAAATGGCTTGTGAATACAGTTTGGGACTTCATTTACCCCTTTGTTTCACCCTGCACATTTCAGCTCCTGTCTCTTGAAGGCCTCCATCTTGAAAAGCCCACTTTCTTCCGAAAGGCTAACTTCTGCTAGCAGAGATCGTGGGAATAAAGACTTGTTTATCTGACTGCTGGGTGTGGCTGCGCTCCTGCCACCTTAAATGACCTGAAATGAAGCCGTGAATCCTGCTGAGCTTCTCCAAGAATAATGATCCCCACCAGGAAATTAGCATAATAGGTGATTAGTGCCGTGTCTTTTTATAGTTAATCGTTTCACTGTGGTTAAGCATTGAGAAAAATCCGCAACCGGACACATAACAGGAAACTGATATCTTTTCTGAAAGCACTGATGAAAGCTGCGTGTGAGAATTTTAGCGTATTAAGATCCATATAGATATTGTCACTGAGTCGTTTAAAAAAAAACAAAAAAAAAACGGGACAGCTCTCCAGTGCTGCGGCTCGATTCCGACATGACGGCCCGTCGGACTTGTTTCAGGGACAAACAAAAAGCTTAAAAAAAAAAGAAAGAAAAAAAAGAGCAGGTCGAGGAGCCCCCGGCTGCACCTGACGCGCGGAATCCATGGAGGCGATCTGGCAGCAGAGCGGCGCCGCCGAACCCGCCAACGTTAACAGCCTCTCACTCACCATTTGTCCGCGCTGTCATGCGCCGGTACTTCCCCTCGATCAATCTAGCTCACACACACACACACACACACACACACACAAACACACACACACGCTGAGCTCGCCCACACAATCTGCGACACCACCCTCCTTCGTCTCTCGTTCCGTCTCGGCCTGCCCGCGCCGCGCGTTTTCCCTCCATCTCACCCGTTCCGTGGGTGAGCGGGGGTCGACTCTGGCCGGGGGTTACCAGGCGGTGGCGGCTGGGGTGAGAGCGGGGCCATGTGGGGTCTGGCTGACATCGGCCGCGATAAAGCCCGAGAAGGTCACCGCCGCAGCAAAGACCTCTTTATTCCCCGCTTTTACTTCTCCTCTCCGCGCGTTCCTATCAGATGGGCTCTGGAACACTGAGTCCAGTCTGCTTTGTCCCTCGACAACATCTGGGAATACAATGATGAATATGATTGCTTCCAGCAAACCCCCCCCCCCCCCCCTGCTTGCGCCTGCACCGCGAATTAAAATGTCAAGCGGATGATGAAGTGTGACACTGACAACATGATAAGTACATGTTATAACTTGCGGCCCGCTTCCCTCGTAACGAACGAGCGCCGCGCTCTGCCCCTGTCGTGCGTTCCGCGCCGTTGGTCTTCGCCCGTCTCGGAGCATATTCGGCCATCGTGAGCATTTTGGGTTCGTTATTAGTGTCCATATTGCGTTTCATGGTGTCTATACTGTGTGTGTGTCTATAACTCGGTGCTCAGTGACTCTGTTCCAGGCTCCCAGGGGCAGTGGAGACGGGGCTGGGAAGCTCTGATGGGAAAGTGGGCCAGCACTCTCATCCCTCCGCTGGAGAGCTCCTTAAAAGGCCTGGAGAGATGATGTCGTGGACTCTTTCCTTCCCCCCCCCTTTATGTTTTTTTTTTTTTTTTGCAGCAGCAGGGCAGCAGCAGCAGCAGCAGCAGCGGCAGAGGAGCCCGGCAGCAGGAGCAGAGCCAGACATCGGGCCAAAACTCATCATGCACATCAGAGAAACACACGACACTGATGACTTCACTGAGCTGAAATAAGGCCTCCATCCATCAGGCGCTGGAAAGGCTTGTTATGAGAGATAGGATTTCCTGAGATTGGGGGTGATCGTGCGTTGCCGCGCTGCACGAAGTGAGAGCTTTTTGATTCTTTCAGAGGAAAATGAATAAATAAACCGAAGTCGTGCAAAATAGCGGAACCGCGCCAGACTTCCCCGTATTTGCGAAATAAAAGCAGAAATGAGGAGAAAATGCACCGTCAGGGCCGACGGGAGATGCAGAAGTAGTCTTCCGCAAGTCGTGATTGGCTAATAGTGAAACCTTTTTATATCGTATGGACCTTTTTCTTTTTTCTTTTTTTTCTTCCGTCAGTCGGAGCTGCCACGTTTTCGCTGGCGTTGACCAATCAGCCAATAGTGGATGTCTTCACACGTGGCCGCTGGTCCTTCTGACTTGTTTTTTCCATCACCAGCCTGCATGATTGGGAGGTCAAGACTGTGTGCCGGGGTAAAAAAAAAAAAAAAAAGGAGGAATAAAAAGATCGCTTCGCCTCATTTAACTCCCAAATGCAACCATTTTGCCGTTGCGCCGCTTTTGCCCAGGTGAGCTCCGGCGCTCCGGAGCGAACCGGAGTCGGTTACATCAGACGTGTGGGTGGGCGCTCCGCCGGGCCCTCACGAGGCTCCAATCTCCCAACCATCTGCTGTTATCTGGGGAATGTTCTCCGCACACTTCATGGACATATATGTACCAGCGCTTTGACGTCTTTGCTATTCTTAGCCGGCGGCCCCGCCGCTGGAGGTTGTTATGATGATGTCACGCAGGCCTTTCTAAATGAATCCCGATTGTTTTTCTTGCTGCGCGCCTCCATGTCATGTTTGTTTGTGTTTTGCTCTCCCGTCAAACTGGATTTTTTTTTTTTTTTTTTTTTTTTAGGTTGCTTCAATGCTTCAATAAGAGTAGAACCGGTGATTTTGCTACCTTTGGGTGACAGCAGAGCCAGACGAGCCGTTCCTCCCCGGTATGCTGAGTTTAACCGCCTGCCTCTTCACAGCACAGGTAGCTTCATATTTTAGGGTACCGTAGGGAGCTTATATTTCAGGGTAGAGTTGGGAGCTTATATTTTAGGGTGCGGTTGGGCGTCTCTGGCTCCTCACACACGGGAGCAAACCTGAACAATCTCTATCTGGCTGTTGCTGGTTGATGCTGCATTTATTTTTATGGAAATCATATTGTGTTTTCATTGGGACCTCAGAGTAAACCTGGAACTGTAAAAAAAAGAAAAAAAAAGAAATCAACTGTAAATTCTTGGTTTTTTTTTAAACAACAAGCCTTCTAAGCTTCCTAATTGTGTTAATCTGCTGCTAATAAATCTGAAAACTGTGAAGTAAATCAACAAGGAGCAAATTTACAGTCAAAATTTGGTTTTGTTTTGCTTTTTTAAATCCTTTTCTGTGATCCAACTGTGGAAAATACATTCAAAAAGATATGTAAGTAAGTAACAACTTTTAAAGCACCCTTCCAAAACCCAGGCTGCAGAGTGCTTTACACAAGCAGTAACATATATTCAAATCAAATTACAAAAGAAACACTGAGTACAAAGTACATGCAACAGAAAAAAAAAAAAAATACACAGATCAAGCATGACGTTATGAATGTTGCATGTTTACCATAGAATATAATGCAACAGCCCGGCAATAAATTCTCTCCTCAGGAGGAGTTTTATGTCGAAGTTTTATTGAATCTGTTTGAGAGATGGTGTTGACATATTTTAACGGTCGTGATCGAGGTTGTGACTTGTGATGCCGTTGAACTGCATGTCGACGCCTCTCTCAAATAGATCCAATGAAAAACCAACATAAAACTCCTCCTGAAGGGCGAAACTTATTGCCGGGCTGTCGCATTACATTCTATGGCAAGCGCGCGGCGGTCATAATGTTATGGCTGTTTGCTCTACGTCTGTGCAGAATCTCAAGTCATCCAGGTTCTTCTGCCTAAGCACTCATGAATGTTTTACAAATTTCAGCACTATTAATGTTTGAATTAACGAATCCAGTGAGCAGCCCTTTGCCTGCTTTATGTAGGTCACTATAGCTCTCTGGTGGGTTGGGGGGGAGGGGAGGGGGTTGTCCCGGCTCTACATGATGCTTATCACATATGACATGTCAGGTGTTTTGATGGGGAAAACAGGCAGGGAGGCGGGGTTGGGAAACGCCACTGCCATCACACTCGCTCTCCTCTAACCCCCCCCCATCATTGCCGGTGCAGGTAAGGGAAAACTAGGGCTGTTGACAGGTGCCACATGTGATGAATGGCATCAGTCGTCACACTGTCAGCTGCGCCGGGGCCGCAGCTTGCGGGCGAGGGCCCGTGCTCGTGCAGATAACGCCGCTAAATCAAACGCTGCGGCGGGGTGGGTGCTGCGGTTTCCTGAATGCCGAGGCCCTCCGCGCCACGTTGTCCGGGACGGGCGGCGGACTCCGTCCACGCAAAAGGCACTTATTTACATTCCTCCGGGCCGCACGAGCACGCGGGATGAGGGTGGCGAGCGCCAGCACCGCGCGTCTGCCTTCGAACCCGATCCACGCCGCGCTCTGTTTTCGCAGGGAGCCGCTCGACGGATCGGCGTCGCGTCTGTGACAAAATCGATTCGCGTTTGTGCGGCGCAGTTTATAAGAGATCGGCGGAGGCAAACTGCGCCGGCGGGCGTCATTTAAATGAGATTACATCTAATCGCAAAGAGTGTGGCAATTTCACACACACACACACACACACACACACACACACACACACACACACACACATACGCAAGCACGCACATGCACGCACACACAAAGAAAAGGTTTCAGCCAGCAAAAGTATAAACAGCACTTAAACATGGCGATACGGCATTTTTAGCCAGAAAATGAACCAATTGCTTGATGCAAGGCGATGAGTAAATTCTTGATTTTTATTTTTTTATTTTTTTATTTATTCATTTTTTTTGCAAGCGTCTCTAGCTGCAGAAGCCATCGCCGACGTGGCTGCGAGTTGGGTAATAATCACATGTGGGTGGCTGCGCTGCAAGTGGGAGAGCAGAGTAGCATCAGTAACACTTATCTATTTTTAAGCTGCTGCTTGAGGGCTTCCTTTGTGAAAGTGTGCGGACGCAGCTTTACTCAACATAATTTCTGCATAATAGCGGAGAGTTAAACGCCGCCGTTTATCGCCGGAGACGGTCCTTTATAAACAGCCGGGATGGACTTTTTAAAGATGGCAAAAATAACCCTTTTAAGAGCTTTCGCATGCCCTTCAGAGACGCAGCTCTCCCCGCGGAGATTTCTCTTTATTGGGGCTTTGACCTTTTTAAGTGGCAGAAGACAAGATTTTAGATTATGAGGTAAATGTTTCTGGCTGGCCCTGGTTACCGGGGCACTTCCCGGCTGCTAGCGGTAGCGATTGCAGTAGCGCTAGCATTAGCATTGCATTCACATCCGCACAGAAACCATGAATTAGTTTGTCCCTAACATTTTGCCGCCATAATGCATATGAGTGAAATGCCCAAAAATATTAGGGACACCTCCCAGTATTATAACCCAGTACAGTTCAGCACGATCACAAATGACAGCCTCAGTAGCAATCATTAAAATATGTCAACAGCTCTCTCAAACAGATTCAGTAAACGGAAAAACTCCTGTAGGGAGACGCTATCGCAGGCCTGTCGCATTATATCCTACGGCAAAACACGCAGTGGTGCTAATGTTATGGCTGACCGGCGTATGACGCATTCAACCTTCACCACATAATGATCGGTTGAAGCCTCTCGAGCAGAATGTGGCTCATCCAAGTCACAGGAAACACTGCAGCCGGCAGAGATGCGCGGTAACGCCGTGAGTGGGTTTTAAGGTTGCCGAGGCTGTGGGAGATGAGCACAGACAGGAAACAAGATATATGACACCTGTTAATTGAAACATGCACCGCCGCATCTGAGGCGAGGCGCCTTGAAGTACTGCCCATGACAAATGAGATGGCCTGTGACCTTTGACCTCGGGGAATGCACCCAGCGGGCTTGCAGCCCCTGGTCATCGGCGGGGGTTGAGCTCAGTTCACGGTGTGTACGTGGCGTTTAAACCTGATAGGCTACACGGGCTTTAAAGACCATTCTTCCGGGTTTTTTTTCTTCTTTTTTTTCTTTCATCGAGAAATCAAAAGTTTTAAAATGGTCAAACAGATTTGTGGTACCAGTAAAGCAGTATGTTTTTAAGCTCTGCGGAAATAATTCAAAGGAACCACCTATTTATATTAGGAATCTTTTTATTGTCTAGACTGAATTGGTCTATTAGAAAAACAACCGCAGCTGCTTCCACAAGATTAATGAAAACGTATGTTCACTAAATATGCCTTCATGTTTTTACCTTCAGGGGGAACTGGTGTCTCAGAGGTTCTTGTCCCACGAAGAACGCCTCCAAGCAACTCTGATCCGCTCAAGTCGGCATTGCGGATCGTTAATTAATGCCAAGTTGTTGTTTTTTAATCTTTGTTTTTAATTCATAAAAATATTATTAAAAATGAAAATATATAAAAAAAGTTAAAATAAAATAAAATACAGGACCATGTCAGATAACTGTTTCTTGGCAGGCGAAGTTAGCAACAAGCTGAAGAGCATAGATGATGTTCTGTCAGGAGCTGGTGAAATGCAAAACGCAGCAAAATGGAAAAAAAAAAACATATGAATTTGAATGTATCTGCCGAAATGGTTCGTGTGTCGGGATTTCACCTTTTCCAGGTATTGCAGGTTCAGCCTGTTAGCCCGAAGATGCACAGATGCACGTGAAAAAGGATAAGTTCAAGTCTGACTTAAGACCATAAACCGCACATGTCATCTGTGTTGCTGGGCGAAGCTTTGGAACACGTCTCTGCACAGATCGGGGACACGGCGGCACGTTACAGCGGAGTACCGCTTCACAGCCGGTAAGAATAGCGAGTGGCCAAACATTCGGAGACGCGGACTTACGTGAGTTTCTGTTTGTGGTCGGTTCCGTGATCTGTTTCCTTCCAGGCTCCTTCGCCCACTCCCCGCCCCCACAGTTTTGTCTTGGATGGAGATACGCTCATCTCCATCCGACTAGAACATGGTCTTTATGTGTGCTGGACGGTTACATTTTTTTTTTTTTTCCACAACTTGCCTGACTGGAAAGGTTCATCATAGCTTTTAGCGCTAACCCATTACAGGCTCCACCGCAGCTCCAGATTTGGCCTATTATTAGCCTCTTTTCTGCAGGAAACAAGGTCACTCAAATAGCCCTGTCTTACTGGGCTGCCGCCGCTCGTTTGGCCTTAAAGAAACACGCCTCCCTGCGATCGACCGCGTCTGCGCCACGCGCTAAATCCTCCATTCATTTGCACATACCTGACATAACAATATGTTCGGACTGAGTTGGCACAATCAAACGTCCATTGTCATCATGCCGGCATAATGGCCTGGAAATGAAAGAGCACAATCAACTGATGCTCCGGCTGTACGGGCCGCCGCTAAGTGAAAGCAACTGCCCTATTTCTGTCCAGGTTTGTGGAGCTCAGCTGTTGTCTGGGAGTGGATCACCTCATGGGCACTCCACAACCTTTCACCGCACTCTTTGCTATGTCCTGCCCCCCCCCCCCAATTTTTTTGCCGGCATTCTGCTGAGATACCTCCTCATCAAAATCATTTTCCTAAGCCAGAATATCACATCATTTGCAGATTGCGTGTGCAGAGGATTATGCGCCGAATTAGCGAAAAGCGACATACCGTCTAAGAGGGGAACCCGCAGGGGCTCCTTGCGTCTGTGTGGTGGGGCGACGCTTAGCCCATTTGGTTCTAATGATTAAGTGACCTCGTGTGGATTTGCACGTCATAAAGGCGCGGAAGCCGCGCACGAGCGCGTAAAGCAGCGTCCGCAGCTGAGGGGAAAGCCGCAGCGTGTGACCGCCGGCGAGGTCGGGTCGCCGCTGTCGCTCGGCTTGACGAGAGCGGTCGAAATAGCCTGCGCCGCCTCCTGCGGCTCTCACCTGCCTGTCTTTCAACCGCCGCTCCTCCAACTCGTTCAATTGGCTTCTGTTCCTCCCTCCCCGCTCGCGGACGCATGATTGGCCTTGGACAGAGTCAGCTTTCTCATGCCGTCCCAAGCCTAAATACCCCCAACACCCGCCCCCCAACCCCCGGTGACATTGGGTGGAGGGGGAGGTGAAGTTCTACGCATAGTTAGCGTGCAGTCAAAATGGCGGCAAATCCATCAGTGAGGCTTCTCCGTCACCTGTTGCCTCACGGATGAAGCCTTCCAGGAAGGACACCTCTGCGCTTCACCGGAATCGGGATTTTCACAGGCCGCCGGACCTGATTGCTGATACCCGATCCCGCAGGCCCGAGCGAGCCTCTCAATCCAACGGTGACTAATTGAGAAAGGGTCCGAGGGGCCGAGCCAGGACTATCACGGTATCTCTCTCAGCGTTACTTTTTAGACGTCCTCTGATAACATCAAAGCATGACTATTTCTATCTGCTTGATAAGGGCTGCTGTCTGGGCCGGCGAGTCACCGAGGAGATGAGTGTGTCAGTGCCGGCGGGCGCCAACCGCAGCCACCGGGTGACATGAGAGCATGGGAGCCGGGGGCTTCTGGCTTGCCTCAGATGAGACCGAGCTGTCCACGCCTCAGCAGTCGCCTCGTCTGTGAGCGCCGCCGCTCTGGGCTCAACCCGCATGGACGTTGCTGGTCAGCTGAATTGGGCACGTGCTCCGAAGGGGTGCCGTTTCCCGATTTTGTTTCCAATTTTGAAGGCTAACGTCAATACAGGTGATTATCTCCACCAAGAGGGTGGCATTTTCACGTATGTGGGCAGTGAGCGGGCCCTTTCGGAGGCTTTACTCAAGTCAGTGGTCCCCACGTGAACACACGCGGAACATCCGTTGACGTCATCCTCTGTCGCAGAGGGGATGCCTGTCGTTTCTTGGCATGTAATGTTAGCCGTGGCCTCCCGAGGCTAGCGGCTAGCATTGACCTCCGTCTGAGCCCACTCTGAAAGCTGGTCATGACGTTTGATTGGAAAACATGTCACGGGATAGATTTGAAAAGACTCCAAGGCAAATTCATGAAAATAAAAATGGTTCCCTCATTTTGTCTACATTAAACTCGCAGTATAGCTACAGCCAGCAGCTATCTAGCTTACCTGAGCTGAAATATTGGGTAAATACCAACAGATGGCCGGGGAAGAAATCTATCTGCCAGCATTTCTGAAGTTAGGATGTTATATATTGGATGCTTGTGAACCACACAGAAATAAACTTTGACAGTGCAGATAGCTAGGTTTCATAACAGAATGCGGCTAACTTTATTCCCACCATGTCCAGTCCTAATGCTAAGCTAGACTGACTAGCTACTGCTAGTTGTTTACCAGCCTGAGAAGTTAAATGATCCTCTTATCTAACTATCTTGGCAAAAAGTTAGGAGGCTCATTCCCCAAGATGTTAAATTAATTGACAAGCAAAAAAAAAAAAGAATCAGTAAAGAACGGATTAATAACTACAGGATGACGCTAAAATGCCCTTGAGCAGATAGAAATTACTTTGACACAGCTGTTGAAAAATTTGCCAAATAAATCAGAAGAACAGTAACAGTAGAAAAAAAAAACAAACATGAGTGAAACTTTATTTCCCCATTAGGTTTTATAACCGAAATGCAATCAGGAGTCCATCCCTGAAACACGCGCCCTCTTCGCGGCTGTCTTTAAACAACGCTCGACACCTCATCAGGTTTCCACCAACCACAACAGAGAAAAAAAAAACACTCAGTGAGGAGCAATAACTACAGGCTGTGTCTCAGGGATCAGTCATGGGTGCTGAGGGCCCTGACAGTGATATCACACTACTGAAAAAAAAACCAAAAAACAAACAAACAAAAAAAAACCCCACCTACGATCACATGACTGTCAGATGTGTCACCGGGCTTTAATCAGCTCACTCATGGCTGAAGACAGACGGCGAGAAGGTGCCATGTGGAGTCCTGCGGTGTTGGCCTGAGTCACCCCGCAGACGCCTTTATCCGCTCGGGGGAAACAAGAGCAACTGTCATCCGCGATCAAAGCGGGCGGTCGCGAAAGGCAAAGGCTGGTCTCCCGTCCGCGGGGGTCGTGGGCGCGGCGATGCTGACGGAGGGTTTTCAAACCCACAAACTTCCCATCAAATATCAAAAAGGGAACTGATGAGCCCTCAGATGTGGAATCAAAACAACACGGCTGCCTTTTAGTCTGTTGCGATTGACCTCAGCTAATCCAGTGTTTGATGAGCAAATCCTCTAAATACATATGTGCCTTTATTCACTTAAAAAAAGTGTATATGTCATTAATGGTCGGGCTGTAGGTTGACATTGCTCGGGTAAATACAGCTGTTTCGGGGTGGGGCGGGTGGGGGGCCGCAGCGGGATCCGTAAACAGGATGCACTGTTGCTATACATTGAAGACATATGTTATGGTGTTGAGTAGAGTATATGGATATACATGGGGGTGTTTCCTCCATACATGAACCGTCTGGCAAAGCCATGAATCTGCCCTTGATGCAGACCATAAGGGGGAACTGCATCTGTTATTTTTGTTCAAATGAGTTGACCTTTTTTTTTTTTTTTTTTTTTTGCATTTTCTCTAGAATGAATTCCATTTCAATATTTGGCCCAGAATGCAGCATTCAGGTTTAACTGGCATGTTCCTTTTATGTTCTCCTCAATACGCAAAATGCCTGTTGACCGGGAATTTAAAGGCGGCAACACTTTTTAAGATAATAAGATTAAAGCTGCCTGGTTTGGGTGACTCATAAAAACAGACTTTTCAGTGCCATCAAATGGATTATAACCCCACTGTTGCTCTTCCACGTGCCTCTCGGGCGTCAAAGCTTTCCACAAAATGTTTGCGCTGCACGCGAGGCCGCCGCAGCACTCCGCAGAGGACGCGCTCGCGCTGCTGCGGCTCTTCGCCCGGCCCTCCCCGCTAAAAACTGGCAGCTTACGCATCACTTTCCCTCCTGGTATCAGCACAGTGTAGCCCCCCCACCACCCCCGGCCAACAACTTCCTGACAGTGACGCCATCATCCCTGTGACTCACTCGAAGCCTCATCATTTCTCCTGGACGCTCGGCGACGGTGAAGTGCCAGGAGATGTCAGCCGCTTGTTCGCTGGGTGCCTTCGCGCCCTGGCCCCCCGGAGTCCCACCTGGACACTCATTCGCAGACAATTAATTACTGCGTGCCTGCCATTATTCAGCTGAGTTTCATCGGTTGCGAAACGGGGGTGGTGGGGGGCTTGATGGGGACTTTTACGCGCCGGTCTGCGGTCGCGTTTGTGTAAATGTTTAGCATCACGGTCCCGCTTGGACAGACTGTTATTCAGGATGTACCTTTCGCGTCGGGTATCTAATCGAGCGCGAGCAGCGTAGGCTGGACGGGTTTCTAAAACATAAAATAGCGCGGCCGTCGCCGTTAATGTCGCCACAATCTAAAAAAAAAACAAGAAAAAAAAAAACCAAGTTAAAAATCAAAAAAGAATTATGGCCGTATGCTTCATATCCACAACTTGCGTACGAGGAGGCAATACCACACCCCCCGCTGAGTACACATGGGCGCCTGCCAACAATAACACATGGCGGTGCCAAAATAAAAAAAAAAAAAAAAAAAAAAAAAAACACTTTATGCTCGGCCACCTTGTTTTTACTCCAGGTTGAGCCGGACCACCCCGGCGGTCGGGTCCACTAGACATTCCTGGGGCTTTGAGTGTTACCCATCAAATCATTACAGGTACTTTGTGGTAAGACGGCTTTAATTTTCCCCGCGTGTGTCTTCATTAGATGGAAACTGAACATGCTACATGTGGCACGGCTGGATAGGTCGGCGAGGACGAGGGTTGTCTCGCGGCTCGCAGGGACGACTTAAATTTGAATGTATTGATAGTGAAATCTGAAAAGTATGAAGCAAATCGACCTCTGGACGAGGAGCGAACACACAGCCGCAATTTGTTTTTGTTTTTATTTCCCCCCTCATTTTTATGATGCATGGAATTATAAATATGTAGATAACAATTTATAGAGCACTCTTCGAAACCCAGGTTACAAAGTGCGTTACGTGAGCAATAGCATATATGAGAAAGAAATTGTGAAACAAATACTGTACACAAGGTAGATGCAACACAAAACACACACCTGCATCAAGCATGACGTTATGAATGCGGCATGTTTACCGGAGAGCATAATGAAAGCCCCTGCAATAAATTCTCCCGTCAGCGGCAGCTTTATGTTGAATTTTCATTGAACGCGTGTGAGCGAGGTGTTGACATATTTTAATGATTGTTATTGGGACTGCGATTTATGGTGCTGTTGCACTGTACTGGGTTACACTCGG
>CAAKHG010024048.1:0-11039 GCA_901007715.1 Dactylopterus volitans
TAATATTCTTGTGTTGGTCCACCAAAATATCTGCTCCGACTGCCAAATATTGATTCTCTATTCTGATTATGATCTGAAGTTGGTAAAATGTTGATTGGCGTGCGTTGATTGGCCAAGCCCGCCCGCCCGCCCGCCCGCCGCCGGTTCCAGCGCAAACATACTGAAAGCGTTTCTGTTCTGCTCGCTCAAACGTGCTCCCAGCAGCACCCGCCAGGCCAAACCCGACCCCGCTCCCAGATAAACAGAGGTCATGACAGCAGCCGGCGTGTTTGTAACCACGGTAACGCAGGCCACCACTCAAAGCCCAATCACAGAGGGAGGCCCGAGTTTCAGAGTTTACCCATCATGCCACTTCAAACATGCAGCTGCTACATTTATGTTCCAGCATTAAAGGGTCGCGCTCCGGCAAGGGGAGAGTGTGTGCAGTTACACATGAAGAAGAGCACTCGTGTCTACGCGTGCAGGGGTCGTGTAAAAGGTCATAGGTCAGCAAGGAGAATGGAGCTCAGATGAACCAGCACTTTACAGTCAACCTTCAGCCCTGCAGATGCAGCACCAGCACACAGGACGGTTGGAGGACAGCTGCTCTTCAGAAGCCTCCCGCACCTCTATGCTGATAATCAGGAAGAAACCTGAAGAGTTCAGAGCAGGAGAAACTCTGGAGCTGAAACTCTTCACTCGACATTAAATTAGAATCATAACTATAGTCACAGTTAGACATTAGCATTTACAGTATTGAGTGCGGCCAAGTTTGTCATCTCAGGTTTACAGGGTTCCCCTACTGAGAGCGGATTATGCAAAACAGTTGGCTTGATTAATTCTTAATTTAAAGGATCTCAAGGTGGTTTGCAATAATTCTACATTCATTGGTCTTTTTCGTAGATGTATTTTGCAATATCAGAGCAGCTCCTCCAGCAGCAGCCGGGCTGATCAAACCTGCGAGTGGCAGTTCATCACCTCCACCAGGGATTATGTTTTCACGGTTTGTCTCTCCGTCCTGCCAACGTTTGATGCGGCGACGCTCGGCGAGGCTTCACGTCAGGCTCCATCTGGTCCACCCACGAGCCCAGATCAGTGGCTTTGTGATGCATCACCACAAGTAAGAGCTCAGACGAGGAGGATTTCTTGCTCTACTTAGCACACTGATGGGGAGCCTGACCAGAGAGACATCACCTCCTTGTTCACAGTGAAGGAACAAAACATCACCACGTTACATAAGACTGGCTGAAGCACCAGAAGGGGATTTGCAATCTCATGTGCTTGTCATGACCCACTCTCACCGTGGAAACCGGGACAGACGCTACATTAGACCTGATAGGTGTATCAATGAGGGAAGAAGCGGGTGGATCAGGAATCGTCCAGGAAAGACAAGTTTTCACGCCGTCAAGCCTCCTGAAGAGAAAACACACAAGCTTAACCTGACACTTCTGCTCTGCATAATGAAGCCGTCTGAGAGGGGATGAGCAGGTTTTATGCTAATGTTGGTACGTGAGCGAGCGGGTAGCAAGCGAGATGCAGACCGAGCGCTTGCTGTGAACGCGAGCCACCGGCGTGCTGCAGTGTGCCGGCGCTTGCGGGTGAATGAAGAGGAGGAAGCCCTTTGACTAATCTCTGGGGATGATAATGATCTTACATGCAGGCGGTACACCATGTGCAGCTGGAGGACTGGTGTTATAGAACCAGCGCACACAGAACCGCCAGCTTCAGCAAAAGAACGCCAGACGCACCGCCGCGTTTCTGCAGACAGGAACCTTCTGACAGATGATCATATTTGTGTCCGACATCGGCGGCGGGGCTCGTTTGATCATGTTACACTTGCTTCATCATGGCCGCTGCGTTACACAACCAGGAGAGCGGCCGAGTTGCTGTGTGGGCTGATTGCTCTTCATTTTACATAATCACGCGCCACTGAAACCACTGCAGCTTTACTGAAGTACAATACGACAGCCCTTCCTCAGAACTTTCAGCTTGTTTTTGCTGGACCTGTTTGAGAGGCATCCACTTATCGCGATGTCACTTTGGACGCAGCCATTCATGGTTCTTTTGTGCTTAGTTACATAGAGAGGTGTTCCTAATATTCTGGCCATCACATTCCTGTGTAAAGTTCAATCTGGATCCGCATTGACGCTGCACATGCAGCTGCATCACCGGCCTGTTGTCATACGCGCTACATCTGGCTGCGCCTGCGCAGGCCTCAGGCACACTCGCATTTGTTGTTTGTGTGTTCACGGCTGAGTCACATTCGCGGGACCAAACTGTTGAGGAACCTCGAGTGTGTGGGCTTTGCTCGGACGGACATCTCTGCCCTTTCCAGAGGGCCTTTCACAGTCTAAGTCTGGACACTCAGCTCCAAAAAGGGGGCAGGTTTGTTTGAATGCTTCCAACATTAACGACACTTTAAACGCTGAGACATGAGATATCGTCGAGCGCTGAGGCAGCAGGGCGCAGTTACAGCAGCATCATGGAGGTCAGCGACAACTGGTGGACAGATGCCGACATCAACCGTCTTTTGCAGCAGTGAAGCCACCGTGACAGCAGCGTCACCATGTGTCTCCGCCTCCTGCATCGCTGTGGTCCTGCTACAGGAAGACGAAGGTCTGCTGAGGGATCTCATCACATCTACACTTTTCATGGCTTTGACTTGATGAACCATGTCACCAGCAGGTGCAGCAGTTCCTTACATCTACAGCGATACCATCGAAACACATGCCGATTGGTCAGTGGTGTGTGGACACACAAATTCAACTAATCACCTGCAGATGACGGAGAAGCCAGACAGCTCTGGTTTACCTGCAGTCGGAACAAGAGGCCAACTAAGCAATGAAGCCATGAGGAGCATCAGCTCAGTAAAAACTGAAGTCAAAATACACATTTGACACACAGACAGATGATCTGATTCAGGAAGACCAGGAATCTGGCCAGCACTCTCTTTGCCCTTATTCACGACAGAGGTCAACATCGGGTAACTGCACTATTACAGTACAGGAACATGCTGTAGTTACTAATTAAAGGCACCACAAATGTTGATGGTGGGCCAGCTAATTGTTGTTACCTCTAATCTTCATTCCTACATGAGTAAGCAGGTGAGCAAAGATCACTTTTCTTGGACTTCCTATGACCAAGCCCGATCTTGATAGAACTTCGTTGCATTATTAGTTAGGGTGTATAAAGAAATTAACAAACTACCGCCCTCTGCGGCTCTAATTTTCACCAATACATTGAATCATATGTCCCAGTTTGAGAGAGTAGGAGCCGAGCAGCCACGCTGACAGACCTGCTGGGACATCCACAGGACCCCCACGAGGGGACGTAGAGTGGTGGTGGCGGATCCTACCAGTAGGCCGTACACTGGATCAGCACCATCTCTCACTTTAACGCCGTAGCCACGTTTGGATTCACCGACACATCGAGCTGTCCGATTGTAATGGAGTTCATTTTCTGACACTCGAAGTCCCCAACACTGCTCCTATGAATATTTCAGGGCTCTAGTTCACCTGGAAGTTTGACCAAAGCTTTGATCTGGCAGGTTCATTCGACTGGACTAACTATTGTTCAGCATGTGTTTGAAAGGTGGCGCTAAAGGCAAAGCGGGAGCAGCAGATGTTGGCGGGTGTGTTGCAGACTGAGGCTGTAATTCTTGCTTTCAGGGGACAGAAGAAGAATGTTTGAGGACGATGAGTTGGGTTTTTTCTTTTATTGAAGACAGTGAATGCACCTTAATTTCAAATTTTAATTTTCAATCTTTAAAAAAACAACAACAACAAAAAAAGGTCCTGTACTGCCATGGCCAAGACTGGTAGTAACATACCGGTAGTATTAATGTACATGTGGTACTAACGCGCTGCTAGTAACGCGCTGGTAGTAATGTCACAGTTGTAACGCGCTGGTAGTAATGTCGCGGTAGTAACACGCTGGTAGTAATGTCGCAGTAGTAATGTCACGGCAGTGACGCGCTGGTAACATGCCAGTGGTACCGTGATGGGGGTGACAAGCTGATAGTAATGTAACTGTAGCAATATGCTGGTAGTACTGTAACTGTAGTAATGTCACAGCACTAACATGCTGGTAGTCATGGATTGGTAGTAATGCGCCAGTAGTAATGAAACTGCAATGACGCACTGATAGTAACGTGCCAGTAACACCGCTCTGGTAATAATGTTACATCAATAGCATATGCTGGTTCTAACACGCTGATGGTAATGCGCTGGTTCTGCAGTAACATACTGGTAGAAATGTAGCGGTAGGAGCATGCTGGTTGTAACGCTTTGACAGTAACGTAACGGACTAACATGCTGGTAGTAGTAACGTACAGCACCGCCATACCTGCTGCTCAGCGTGATACCAACAATGGAAGAGAGAGAGAGAATCTTCATCGCACGTTTCTTTGTAGAAAAGAAGCTTTTTACGGCGCGTTCGCCTGACTTACGTTAGTGTTTAATCGCCGTGACCTAAATAGTCTAAACACTCTTAATGTGATAATCCGGTGTCTCTGCCAATTCAGCCAACTCTGCCGCCAAATAACCACCTCGTCGTCTCGACCGGACAACACCGACCGCACCGTCCACCACCGACCGCACCGTCCACCACCGACCGCACCGTCCACCGTGCCCCTCCACCCCCGCCCCCTCGTCGTTGTCTACCGGCGGCTGGTGTCTCGTCACCGCGATAACGGTGACTTTTGGGAGCCAGCAGGAGTTACGAAAAACCCCGATAAAACCAACCGCAGTTTACAAGCGAAGACTTGCGCAATATTAATCATGCAATTATGCGAACAATATAAGATTACCATATATTTCCATTCGGTGGTTAAAGTGTCTTTTAATCAAAAGCTAAACGTCCGCTTCATTCTCGCAATGCTAGCAAGTTTAGTCCGCTAGCCGCCGACTCGGCTCGGCTCTTCATCACAAATGTAAGTCGCCGGGTTCGGTGGTACCGAGCTCGGCTCTGTGGTCACCGCGGCTCTCGGTCGTCAAAACGATGTTTCCATCGAGCCTTCGTTCGCGGTAGGTTTCAGAACGCTAACCTAAGAAAACCTAGCCATCAAAGTTAGCTAGCTAGTGCTAACGCTACCAGCAGCGTCTGAAGCGATATGGCGGCGGCGGCGGCAGCTAAAATGACATGAAGCCACCACACCGAAGAAGCTAGCCGACCTGCCGTGGCTAGCCGCCGCCGCCGCCGCCGACCGCGCCGCTCATTGGACGCTGATCTCTCGTCGTCGGCGGCTAAAGCTAACTAGCACCACGTTCACTTCCAGGACGCCACCGTATATGCAGCCTACACGTCAGACGATGTGTCAGTTTACGGTTGTTTCGCGAACTCTCGCATGGAGCGAAGCGCAGTTATGTAACAGTCAGTGGCAACTCTCGGAGCTGGTTCACGCCGGACCGTCGCCCGCCGGGGGCTGTTTCGGTCGGCGTATCGGCGCCGTCTGCTTTAAAAGTTGCTATTTTCCCAAAGTGCGCGCTGCTTGAAGTATTAAATCTACGTTGGGAGCAGGAGTGGTTCCGGGTGACCCAAACTCGGTCTAAACCAAGTGGTGGCGTGGGGCTGTGCGCAGTTTACCCGCCGGCTAAGTCACAGTCGAACCTTTTAATGGACGAGACGTTCGTCCATGCGAGAGTGGACGCACGTACGGACGCGAGCGGGGAGCTAGTTAGCGCCTAGCCGAGCGGACGCCTAGCGGCTAAGCTAGCTAGCCAGCCAGCTAGCCTAGCTAGCTAGCTAGCTAGCCGGTTAGCTAGGCACCTTGATGCCGAAACGAACAATCACGTTGAGCGGGGGGAGTCTTAAACATGTAAAAGCGTCCTCACCTCCCACTCGGTACATGTTGGCCGCCATTCTCTCGTAGCCTTTGTCAAAGTCGCTCACAGGGAAGTCCCCGCTCGGCTGGGAAAGCTCGCCGTGGAGGGCTTTTATTCCCTCATTTATCGCAGACACCCCCGCCGCGAAACAAAGCCGGCTCCGGGCACAACAAGCCGAGCTGTGGCGGGTAAAAGTTGAAAGTTTCCGTGCGCCGCGGTCCGGAGGCGAAGCCCCAAAACTCTTTTTGTGTTCGCTGCCTCGGACGAGCTTCCTCTCCTCTTCCTCACTCACTCACTCATTCACGTCTCTTACTCTACTCTTCCTCCCATCCTCCGCTCCCAGCTTCATCCTCCTCTTCTTCACCTCCGCTCAGTTCAGCACACACACTCGCGCGCGCCCCGCACACACACACACACACACACACACACACACACACACACGCTCGCTGGCCCCCTTCGGTCGTGCGCAAATCGTCATCTTCGGAGATTGTCGTTAATCTCCGGTGTCTCGCAATTAACTTTTTTTTTTTTTATTGACACGGGTTTAGTAAACAGCAGCAGCGCGCGCCAGTGGGCCGCGCAGCCGAAACACGCGCATATTTATTTAAAAACAACCGCCGAAGAAGGAATCAGGTGGAACAAACACAGTAAAGTCGCTGGGTGCAGAGAGAACCGGACGGAGGAACCGAACCGGACGGAGGAACCGAACCGGACGGAGCTGGCTGTGTATCACCGCTGGAGGCTCACATCTGCGCGTGCAGTCGCGTCCACTTTGACCCCGAACCTCCGGACCTCCGGACCTGTGTGTCTGCCAGCTGCGGGCCGCGGAACCAGAGTCGGTTCTGGTTCTGCCTGTCAGGTGTTTGAGTGCAGAGGTTCGTTTCCAAAAGAACGCTTGTTAAGAAAACGACTACACATAAATCAAAATTCTCCATGAATGAGACAGAATTCAGACGCTGCCAATCACACACGAGTCCTGATCACAAACGGAAACATTACTATTTATCATGTAATTAGTTACTTTTTGTTTTCTCTCGGTTTGTGTGTTTGTCTTTTTAGTTCGTTTGATAATGATTTTCTCTTTATTTTGTATTTTACATATTCCAAATAAACAGCTACAACAATACAGGCTTAAAAAGTCAGGACTCAAATGTAGGAGTAACGTTAAAAAAATATGTAAATGTGTAAAAAGCAACATGTTTGCTGTGGCTTGTCTGAATAAGATTTTCACTACGATGTTACAGTTTCATTGAGCGGACGCTTTTATCCAAAGCGCCGTACATCTGGGAGATAATACAACAAAAGCAAGATGTGGTCAAGAGAGAAGCGCATCAGTCCAGTAGGACACAGGTGCCACCCGGCAGCACACTCAGGCAGTGATGGAGTGCAAAAGTGCCCATGGAAGAGCTGGGTCTTTAATAAGTGTGTTAAGTAAATATTAAGTTTTAATAACTGACTTATTTGAATGTTTTTTTCTTCCTTTTAATCAAAATTCTGTCTTTTTCTTTGTCTTGGCAGACGTGATTCCACTTCAGCGAAGCAAAACTGGATTCTTACCAGCACTAAATATGGACGTGTACTCTCGCACAGACATGCAGAGCAGCTGCTCACATCCTCAACACTCACCACAGAAGTCACATTTTATTCATGTTTGTAGATTTTATCTCCACGAAATTTATGGCAACATGTTTTGCTTAATTGCATCTTACAAAATATAGATCAGTTTATACAAAGTTTCATTGTAGGTTAAAATCAGCCGCAGGCACTCTTCACTATTAAACATGTAATATTCAGCATGAACGAGGTCATTCATGCCTTTTGACACTGTGGTGATTCTCCTGCTGGTCTGTAAGTTTCCTGGACTTCAGGTGAAGCAGCCAGCTTCTCTCCTGTGATTGGTCCCAGAGGGTGGCCCTCACGAGCCGCGGAGCAGCAGCGCCATCTGGTGACAGGGGACCCCGCTCACTGCAGTTTCCAGTCTTGTGTTAGTTCTTAGGATCTGGACAGATGCAAAATCAAAGCGTTCCTGCACTTCTTTTAAATACACAGAAAATGGCGCTGAGGCCGTCTGCTTCGGCTGTGCAGATCCACAAAATGAGAGTTTTAATCGGTCAGAAATGCTGAGAAACAGCTTTGTCACAGTCCGTCTAACAAAAGCATAACCACAGTTTAACTATCAGCTGAGATGCCAATCAAACAATGCTGCAAGCACATACAACAAATGGAATGCAGATGGAACCGTGAGGCACTTATATGCAGAACGAGGCGGACGCGAGACCGCGGTGACGTCACGCCGCCGCCTCCACGTGCTCATCGCTCGGCCTTGGAGACAACGTCACGCTGCTCAGCTTCACGAGGATTGGACCCGATTATGGAGGCGAATAAATGTACAGTTAGCGTGGATGTTCCTCCTGAGGAGGATCCCTCATCATGTCCTGTATGGCGCTGCGGTGGTGGCGGCGGCGGCGGCGCAGGGCCAGTAACTGCAGCTGCCATCCGCTGACTCGCTGGTTTCAGTGGCTGAGTGTTCCTCTTCCCGCCTTCCTGACTTGCGCTGGTCGGTTCTAGCTGGTGGTGAGCTCCGGAGAGCTGTTGGAGGCCAGGATCTCGCGGCCGCTTCCCGCCACCCCTCCCACCACCCGCCACTGAAGGATGCACGTGTCCTTGCCGCCGATGGAGAGCAGGTGCGAGTCGCTGTGGGTGAAGCAGACGTTGGTGACGTGGCTGCCATGGCCCTCGTAGCGGTGGCTGGGCGCCTGGTGGGGAGGAAACGGAGGGCATCCGGGGTGAGGACAGGAGCGAGCACAGGAGCGAGTACATGCATAAGTACATGCATGAGTACAGGAGCGAGTACATGCATTAGTACATGTGTGAGTACATGTGTGAGTGCAGGTGTGTGAGTGCAGGTGTGAGACGAGCGAGCGACACAGATGCAGAGATGCTACCTTGGGTTTGGGACACGGGTACTGGAAGAGGTGGACCTTGCAGAAGTCGTCCGCCACCGCGACCACCCGCTCGCTGTGGGAGCGGCACAGCGCGTTGATGTCAGTGCCGTCTGAGCCCTCAAGCCACACCCCCATGACGTGGAAGCCCAGCACGCAGGTGTAGGACGCCCATTCTCTGTCCTTGCTTTCAAAACGGTTCCTCAGCAGCTTGCAGCCGGCAGCGACGTCCCCTATCAAACCACAATCAGACGCAGGGTCACATGGCGGCAGCGTGACCCCACCTGACCATTAGACAGACAGACAGACAGACAGATGCTCCCACTTACAGTACAGGATCTCGTAGTCGCCCGAATTAGACATGATGTAGTGGCCATCTTTGGACCAGTCCAGGTGGGTGATGAAGCTGGAGTGACCCTGAGTGCACAGAAACACACGTACTGTCTCTTTAAATGACTCAGTCCGCCGTTGTCGCGCGTGGTTCACCTGCGTGATGTTGCAACCAAATCTAAATCAAGCAGGCTGGCACTGACTCCAGAGCTGCTGATTGGTTAAACCCTCTGAGGTAACTACCAGGAAGAACTTCAGAGGGGCCCAATCATACCAGCTGCGACTGGAGACATGGACGTCTGCGTGTAACCATGACGACCATGCTGAGGACATACGGAAAATGCACTCAGTGACCTCAGAAAAGCAGCTGAGACGCTGGATGACATTAAAGAACGTTTCTTCTTCTATTAAGCTGTCTGAACACGACTCAGACAGGAAGTCCGTCTGTCCTCGTTTGAGGTCATATTCCAACGAGAAACGGTGTTTCTGGCTCCGCCCTCCACCGAGACCCAAGACCTTCAGCCACTGACTCACAGATGAGTCAGAGGTGGGAGACATATTGATAAGCTAGTAGAACATATTCAATGGCAAGCATTCCTTTCCGCAAATTAAGGTCATAAATAGTAAAAACATGAGTTTAAAAAGTCAAACGTGATCAACAGGAAGTCTGGAGAGCAAACATGGATCAGCGTTTAGGTGGAGATCACAGCCTCAACTTACATTGCACCTGCCGAAGCGGCTGTAGCGCCGGCCGCTCTCTGTCACGCTGTAGATGTAGATGAAGTTGTCATGCGAGCCGACTGCCAGAAAGCTGCCATCTGCAAACACAAGAGCAGGATGAAGGAGACGGAGGAGACGGAGGAGTCGGAGGAGTCCAGATCTACTGAAGCCCGAAGCAGGTGAAAGATGGCCAAGTTTCCATCGGCCCTGCTCCCCTGCTGAGGAGCAGCGAGCGTCTGACCTGGCGAGTATCTCATGACCGACAGCTGCTCGTTGCCGTCCGTGGACTCGGAGACGACCTCCCTGGTCAGCAGGTCCAGGACCACCCACCTGTGGGGGGTTAGAGGATGCGAGAGGTCAGCAGGGCGGAGACGTCCTCCACGGCCACGCTGCACTCACAGGCCAATCACGCAACATCTGATGACTCTTCAGTTTGCATGTCGTTGCAGTTGAGTGGGTCGGCTGAGCGAGGACGAGCTGGGAGCTGCCTGAAGCTCTGACACCTTCAACCACTGCTGCTGATCCACAGAGCTTCTCAGCAGCATCCAGACACGTGCCGGAGCAACCAGCCCGACGCTCGGAGCTTCAGGCTGAATCCGTCTCACGAGAGCTTTGATCTGCTCAACTGTCCTGAAGTGGCCGAAACATGACTGACCAACACCTGCGGTTACATCGGCCACTGATGCATGCTGGGAGTTCAGGAGTGACGTCGGAGCGGCTCGAAGCTGCCTGAGAAACCACCAGACGGACCAACCTATGGGATCCTCACAGAGCAACATCTGGAGACCGCCCCCGAATGTCATATTAACATGACAACTGTGCAAAACTCCGTTTCACTCCTGGAACTTTTCTGTCCGTCTCACGGAGACGTTGTGGACATTCAGTCATCTTTGTTCGCTCATGTGACCGCTTTTCTGTTTAATAGCCTTTAATAATGCCTGGATGTTGTGTGGTTTTACCTTCCTGTGCTGAGGCCGACCGACACCACCGATCCGTTCGGGCAGAAATCAGCACACAAACCGTATTCCTGTCAGGGACACAGCAGCAGGTCACAGCTCTGTGTGTGTGTGTGCGCACGTGTGTGTGTGTGTGTGTGTGAGAGAGAGAGAAGAGAGAGACACAGCATCGGCACAAAGGAGGGCAGGACATCATCTTTTAAATTTATTTGTGTTAGTTTGCATCTCAGATATGTCGATGTTTAACTGCACTTTTCTAGAATATGAGTGTGAAAAAGCTGGCGCCTCAT
>CAAKHG010024049.1:7867-19077 GCA_901007715.1 Dactylopterus volitans
TTGGATACGCCCCCCCCCCCCCCCCCCGACGGGCGCATGCGGGCGGGCGGCAGGCTAAACATCCGTCTCTGTGCTGATTGGCTTTTCAGAACTCCCCGCAAAAACCGCCACGGGGACCATAGCCATTCAGGTGGAGGACTTCAACGATCACTGCCCGCAGCTGATGAACACAGCCCCAACCCTGTGCCTGGAGAACGACGTGATCTACATCACAGCCGTGGATGAGGACCAGTTTCCTAATTCGGCACCATTTGATTTCTCTGTGGAGGAGTCGCGCACTGAGGGGAAGTGGACGGTGGAGCCCCTGAATGGTACGGCTGTGTGAAGAGGGCAGTCAGCACTCGGCACGTCCACTGACAAGGCAGCTAGTCGGCCGGTTGACCCTGAGAAATCTCCTAGACATCTCAGAAATTAGCCCAGCACAAAGACTGGAACGGGGGGAAACGGTTAGGCCAGCATAACACGAGGTTGGCGCATGATTTACAGATTTTTTTTTTTTTTGTGGATTAAAAACGGGCATAAAGTCTTTAATCGGTGATCATTGTGTACTGGACCGCTGCTTTCCCCTTGCTTCAAATCTTTATGCTAAGCAAAGTCGGCCTGCTAAATTTCCTGAAAGTCATTCGCTCGGTTCTTTTCCATCCAGGTCGTTTGGCTTAGAAAATAATTTACATTTTGTCGATCTTCAATTTTTTTTCCCTACATAATTTAAGTATTCCAAAACCCAAATAAAGGGGTTTTTGTTACCGGTGCAGCACGTATCATAATCGGGGTGTTATCTCTCTGCAGGAACCTCGGCCATTCTGCGAAGCCAAGCAAACTGGCCAAACATTTACAAAGTGGCAGTGAAGGTGAAAGACCAGCAGGGGAAGTCGTGTGATGATTTAAAGATCATGGACATAACTTTGTGCACTTGCAAAAAAAACACCAAGCATTGTGAATCCCGCGCAATAACGTCGTCAACCTTTGGAGCCGGAGGTGTTCTGCTTATGCTCCTGGGACTGCTGCTGCTGCTTTGTGAGTAGAGTTAGTTTTTTCTTTTTTTCTGGGCCTATTTGACACGGAGAATCAACGGGTGGCTCACAGGATGTGTTTATCCCCCTTAAGAGGCACAGCATGACAGAGTTATGTAGTAAACTTTTTTTTTTAGAATCGGATAAATCGGTTTAATGAGTCCATGCTCTGATTGATGATTTAACTTGTTTTCCCTTTTGAGAGCCGCTTTTCCAAGTGTCGACATGTATTTGTGTTTGTTCCAGTGGTGCCCCTTCTTCTGATGTTCTGCCTGTGCGGAGGCGGGCCAGGAAACTTCAAGGTCATTCCCTTCGATACCAAACAGCAGCTGATCTCCTATCACACCGAGGGACAGGGGGAAGACAAGGTAGCTGCCAAAGTGCACCGTTCATTCATTCGTTTAAAACGTGGCGCGGTGTCATTTCCGCAAGTCGCTGCACGTCCGACAACGTTGCGCATCTTTCTGACAGGCTGTCCCTCTCGTGCAAGTCCCAGTTGAAGTCGACGGTGGAGTGAAAAGCGGGGATAGCAATGCCTTTGGGGGGATGAGCTTCCAAGGAGAGTGGAAAAGCGTGGGAGGAGCAGCGGGTGGATGGAACCACGCTGGCTATAAAGATTCCATGTCGAAGGAGATGAATTCCAACTTCTTCGGTGCAAACGCGATGGCGTACGGGGAGGGCGAACACGAGCGCTTCACCGCCGGACACGAGCGTTTCACCGCCGGACACGCAGCCGAAGACTTCGGTGGGATAGCTCTGTCTCGTCAATTCCTGGAGGAGTACTATTTAAGTGTAAGTGTCAAATCTCAAAGGGGAAGCTCACCCAAAAAGTTATAATCCCTTTACCCACCTGCATGCAGATGGGGGGGATGGCTGAAGTGTTTGAGTCCACAAAAGACTCAAGACTGGAGTTTCAGGGGTAGCCAGTGCTGCAGCCAAATCCAATACAATTGAAGTAAACAGCGACCTCTTCTTCAAATGTTAAAAAAAAAACAGGTAGAAACATAAAATGTCTTAATGTTTCTCCATTTATCCATAACTCAAATCATACAAAGTTTGCACCAAATGGTGTCATTTACACAGCGTTTTTAGACTAAATGTAACTGCCACGTTATGAACCCCCGGTCACGTTCCCGGTTGCCACAAGTGACGAGTGCCATGCTGTGTGAATGTGTGTGTGTGTATGTGTGTGCGCGCGCGCATGTGTTTGGGACTGTGAACACAACCGCAAGGGTGAAAAGAGGCTGGTATCATAGCGGGTACAGACAGTATAGGCCAAAAACATAGTGTAAATGATGCTGTTTCATGCCAAAGTTGAATGTTGCCACCACACTTGGATGACACCACAGGAGCAGTAAGGAGGCATTTTATGTTTTTGGGATTTTTTTTTCACATTTAAAGAATGTGAAGATTGTACATTTCGCTGCAATGCTGTTTACAACTGCAAATTTTTTTTTTTTTGGGAGTATTTTTTTTCATTTCTGAAAAAGTCAGAGTTCTATTGAAGCCCGTTTCCGCCAATGAAAGAAAAAAAACAGGATAAAAAAGTTGAAATTAAGAGATAAAAAGTGGAAATTATGAGATAAAAAGTCAAAATTATGAGATACTTTCATAGAACATTGATAGTAGCAGCTCTTTGGCGTGAGTTCTACTGCCCATCGTTTGCATGGTTAACGTTGGCCAACAAGATGATGGAGGGACCTCTGATGACAGCGCCACTGGAGCGCACGCGACTTTTTTATCTCATAATTTCAACTTTTCATCTCATAATTTCCACTTTTTATCTCGTAATTATGACTTACCATGGGGATATTTTTATTATCAAGGCTAAGTTTTCATCTTATTTTTTTCTTTTACTGGCGGAAATGGGCTTCCATAGAATTCTGACTTTTTTTCGAAACCTAAAAAAAAAAAAATTCCTGAGGATTTTTTTTCCATTTCTGAAAAAAGTCAGAATTCTGAGATTACAGTCAGAATTCTGACTTTTTTTCTCAGAATTGTATATATTTTTTTCGTAAGTATGTAAGGAGAAGTAAAAGTTGAAGTCACTAATGTGTTGTGGTTCTATTCGTTTGCAGAAATCCGACCATGCCGCACAGCAGTTCGCACTGAAGGATAGTCTGCTGGTCTATGACTTTGAGGGGCAGGAGTCCCTGGCAGGATCTGTGGGCTGCTGCAGCCTTCTTGAGAATGATGATGACCTCGAGTTCCTCAACGACCTCGGGCCCAAATTCAGGACCCTGGCTGAGATTTGCCAGGGGTCAACCTTGGTGACCGAGTCCGTGAATGCAGGGATTTCCGTCTCTCCACCCAGACCAGTGGCTCCTGACAGGGCCTCCAACCACACGCGCGCCCATACTCATGCAAAAACAGTCAGGGACAGGGAGCACGTCAGCGAGCACTTCAACGCCTCAGGTATGACATCTGG
This sequence comes from Dactylopterus volitans, assembly GCA_901007715.1. Taxonomy (NCBI): domain Eukaryota; kingdom Metazoa; phylum Chordata; class Actinopteri; order Syngnathiformes; family Dactylopteridae; genus Dactylopterus; species Dactylopterus volitans. Next base: position 11,309 of record CAAKHG010024049.1, read on the forward strand.
CTCGTCCACCGTTGTCCGGGAGGAGCACATCGCTGGTGTAGGGTTAGGATCGTCCTCTGTTTCCAAGGTACACGTCCAGGACAATATTGTGATTCCCGGTCAAACGCTGCTTATTCAGCAGCCCGCCATGTACTACGCTGCCGCGCCCATGTACGTCGTCGAGCCCAAACCCGAAATGGTACTTGTCGCCGCGGGCGCCCAGGCGGTGGGTCAAGTTGGTCAGGTCGGAGTAAGTCAAGGCTCGGTGCAAGTCGGTGGCTTCCAAGGCTCTCAGGGTGTGGTGCTCGTTGATAGGCAAGTCGGGATTGGTGGCGCAGCAGGGCAGATGGCACAGGGCCTCTCGCAGGGAACACTCTCGAGGTCTGGACAAGTGTTGGTGGTGGAGAACAGGTCTTCAGGCGGAGGGCAGGGCGCTCACTTAGCACAGGCCTTTGTTCAGACAGGACAGGCGTCTACGGAGCAGGGCTCGGAGGTCAGAGGTCAAGGTGTGCAGCTGCAAACGCAGAGTTTTTCGCTGGGTTCCTTTGGTCCCACAGGGTCGGACGAGGGCTTCACCCTGAGTGCCACACCCAAGGTCCGGGGAAGCCAGAGAGTAGTTGTGCAGCATAAGAAGGTCTCGGTCACTGAAAGAAATACTGAAACAAGTTCCAGAGCTTAAAGAAACTCTTGTTCAGCATGCCCATCGGAAAAATAACCCAACTGAATTACAAGAGCACACCAAAATGTACTTCATTGTATAAATGTACTGCGTAAAAGACCATATAGATCATTAAAATGTGCTAAAACTGCCTAATGGTTAGTGACGTCTGCAATTTTACTAAAATGTTGATACCAAAAAGTTGTATTTATTTCTTTTGTGCCACCTGCCAGAATGTAGTTCTATTAAAATTAGTTGAAAACGTAAACGTTTCTAGTATTCTCACTCAGAAGGACCAAACTGTTTAAGAGGCATTATGATGTCGTTTTGTTACGCCTGTGCCGAGCAGAACCTCGGCAGAACATGAACTGTGGGCTCCAGTTTGAAGAGTTTGGTTCTGAATAAACGATAGCATTAAAAGCACTAATGTTTGTTTGGGGGTTCTAGCGTGGCATGAGTTCAATGTAGGAAGCGTCAAGGTAAACAAAACGCAACTAAACCGGTTTAAAATAGCAATAAACAACTTTTCGCTTTGACGCAACATGTCGTAAATGTTGCGAAGTAAACACTGAACGGCGTTGTTGTTTTTTTGTTTGTTTTTTTTCCGTTTTTGCCATGTTACGTTTATCCAGTTGGATAGCTGGTAACACTGTTGTGTTAGTCCAAAAAAAACATGTGGATTGTATTTTGTAATATTTTTACCCTTATCGACGCCTTAGTCTGTTGGTGTGACCTTTTAACGCGTTGTACGTAGTTATACTGCAACTAATCAGGAGCTGCCTATACAGTGCGACTCTGCTTCCTTGCAAACTACATATAACGCAGATAAATGCACTATTTAAGTGATAAAAGGACATTTTTGAAAAAAAAAAATCAAAATCATTGTCCATGTTTTGAAGGAATGCAGTGCACCAAGGGAAACGACTCCTTATTTGGTAAACAATTATGGTCATGAGACTGTAATCCGACATAAGAAATAGCATAAATCCTCTTATCATTGTTGCACTGTTTTTATTTTTTTTTCTACAGAATATGTCGTGGTTTTGAATGCGTTTTGGAAATCCAAAAGATTGTCGTGCCAAAGTATATAAATTCCATACTATTTAAATTGTGTGGAGCGACACGATAATACCTTTTCAACATTATCAGCAGATCCAGTTTGTGTGTATATATATATATATATATATATATATTTTTTTTTTTTTTTGGTGTGTGTGTGTGTGTGTGTGTTTGGGGCGGGGGGGTTAAAGATATTGTGATTTAAGTGTATGGATGATTGATCACGCGTGGGCTCGCCAAGCACTGAAAATATTTGATGGACTGACGATATTCAACACTGCTGTGCAAACGCAAGTTTCTATTTCTGATTTTCTATTTGTGTGTAACAAAGGTTGCTTAAGAACACTTTTGTACAAATGCGGATGCAGAGATAACGTGGACGTGCTTTCATTTTTATTTTTTTTTCCAAAGTTTTCACCTTCTGTCTTAATAAAACTGAAAAGGCAAAAAAAAGATGGATCGACTCCTTCCTGCTTCTTTTAAAACTCACACTTCATAGACTCCATCGGAAGAAAAAAAAATTGAGATTCCGCGTTTTGCCAGGAAGTTGAGACACGGTGAGTGAGCACACCGACTGTGCGTGTATGTTGCAGCAAGCACGTGGAGACGGCGGCGTTGATGACGGGATGACCATCCCCAAAAACTGCCATTCTACAAAATCTGGTACACACATTAATCTAAAAAAAAAAAAAAAAACCTAACTTTGTTCTATCATGGTAATTTAGTCATGTGCATTTACAGATATTTAGCTTTAATTAGTGGTGCCAACTGTCCAATGAAACCGTCTGCTTGCTCACGCTCTGCTCATTCAAACACTGACTTTCGCTTTTTTTTTTTTTTTTTTTTGAAGGATATAACTCCTTAAAATTCCTTCCCCTCATGCGGACACGCCCACACATCTTCTTGTCAGTCAAATCGCACCTAACCTTGAGGCTGAGGAGCCAAAATGAGCTCGCCGACGAGCCTCTCCACGCAGGCATGCCCTCGTTTCCGAGCTGACAAGAACAGGTTCAGTCGAGCGTGCAATAAACAAATGAGGGAAAGCGGAAAATCCGGTTTTGCTTATCGTTTAAGATGTGTAGTCTTTTATTAAAAGCTATTATAGCTGTTACGCTAATGTCCTTGTAAGGTTTTGATTAGTGTTAGCATTATTATGTAACATTATTGCATATGTATTTATTTAACTTTCTATTTAAATAAATACATTATCATTCACTTCATTTCTGCCTTCTCCTACACTAACTTCATGTTTAATATGCGTGAAATCGCTGCACTTTCTCATTGTAGAGATGATTTTTGCAGAGGTACGTTTATTTGGACGAACGTTTCCCTGACTGCGCAATGACTTTTTTTTTTTTCACTGCGAGGTCACACACGAGCTACCCAGAATGCCTCACAGGCAGCCTCACTCATGGCGCAGAAATGCATTTCCCTAATTGTTGCATGAATAGCGCGATAAACTATGTACACACATTAAAAAGAAAACTTCTAAATGTGAATCAAGCCACATCTGAGTAAATACGATGCATTTCTCGAAAGGAAAATGCCCCAGAATGATAAAGATGTTAAACGCCGCGCCCGCGACGCCGCGTCTTGCAAACTGCGGTGTTTCATCTTTGCTACTTGTTGTTTACTTAGCAATAAAGGAAACGTGTGAGCGAGGTTATCAAGCAGCTAATCAGTTTTTCAGGAATGCAAGTGAGTTATGTGTTATCGTTAATGTCCCTGTTATTGTTGTTAAGTATTTAGTTTTCTTAATCCGAAGCGCTGCGGGGACATTTATACTTAGTTTTAGCTTTTCCCTACATTGTTTCTTTTTTTTTGTGCCTTGCTTCAAAAATTTTCTGCACCGCTTTAGTTCAATTGGATCCAGCACTTCAGCGTTCACGCGCGTCCTCCGCAGGTCATCCATATTTAAATTTGGCGCGGCAAAAACCATTTTCAGAGTCGAGCTTGCCATTCTCCTCGGCTCGCATTTTTATTTTACACGTTGGCACATCGCCACTATCTAAGGTGCAATGAACCTGCCGATGGAGTAACGCACATGTGGGCAGGGCCTTGGGTTCATTTTTGCTGTATCTAGAATAATAATAATCCGAGCAGGTCGGCGGACGTTCGTCTGTTACTGTCAATAACAGTACGGATGCTTGGATACGAAACGCGGCACACGCGCCGGAGGACCGGGACTGTTTCCCTTACGACTAGCTTCAAAAAACAAAAAACAAAAAAAACGTTTGTTGTTTTGTCTCATCAGTTGCTTCCCGTCACGTCAGCCCCATCCAGTTCCTGAGAAATCCACTGATGTTGCAAGCTGACGTGGACGTCAGGGATGAGTCAGCTATCCCAACGCTGCCGGATTTCAGATGAAGTGCCTGACTCAACGTGTCTTTTAAAAAAAAAAAGATCTCGAGCGATCGGTGACATGACGACAATAACACGACCGACTCGTAATTCACCTGCAATGAAGTGCAAAAAAAAAGCTTGATGTAATTGTCCCTCTAGCGCACCTCAAAAGAAGAGAAAACAAAAAAAAAAATTCTATCGCCCTCTCTGATTTCAGTTTCCCAGGAATGCGTATATCTGCTCATCAATCACATCAGTGCAGATGTTCCTGGCATCAGCGGCCTGCCTGGGGTGCGGCCAGAACTGCTGCATATTTCAAACCTGCAACTTATTCTGTCAAGAAGCGCCGGAGGGCGTTTTCAGGTGTTTTCAGGCATCTTTAATTATGCCTCTTCCACGGAGAGCATGTTGGCGTTGTTTTTGTTTCTTACGAACGATTGTGTAACGGACGCCAGGCCCTCACACAGAACTCCTTGGAAGTCCGTGAATCGACGAATATCTCATTTGCTCGTTTCTTTTCTTTTCTTTTCTTTTTTTAAATGCAAGTCTTTGTGTGTCCTGTCAAATTTATTTGAGAGGAAGTCGATATCGGTTGTTCAAGGGGCAGTGTGCAAGTCTGGCGCAGAAACGGACCGCATGTTTGTCCAAACCTGAAAACTTCATCTCCAACAGGGTGCGTACAGCAATATCCCACATTCCTCGCCGTCAGCCATCCGCCAAAAGGAGCAAAAGTAGGAATTACTTAACAGGCCTGTTCCCGCTTTTTTTGATGATATAAATACTTTGAAGCTTTTGCTTTTACATATTTCGATATGACTAAATACTTGTTAGTCTATGGGATCTGTTGTCAGCCGCGGGTCTGGCTAGCTAACATGTAATTAAGGCATCTATTTATGGCGGATGTTTAAATGATGAAACGAACAGTAGCCTCAGTGTCATTAGTTCTATTGATCATATTTAAAAATAGTGACCATTTTCAATGAGCTGCTCTATGAATCCATATCATATTTCTGGAATGTTATAGGCACTGCTACACCATTAGTTTTGCTTTGTGCTTCTTAACACTAAGAGAAGGTGGACAATTTGGAGGATATTTTATCACTTATTATTGTTATTATTGATTTTTTTTTTTTTTTGTTCTGGCCCTCTTGAGGTCAAATTGTGTGTTACCTGTTCTATGTGCTGTAGTTCCACAGCACATAGGACAAATATTATTTCTGACGGATTCAAAGACCGTGATGACAAACGCAGAGCAATATTGCACTTACGCACCCGCAACTCTTCAATAAACCACATGGAATTTTGACAGGACTGCAATTTTTATTTGAGACTCGAGACAGTGACTGCAAGTATATGTTACAAAACTGCATTTATTTATTTATTTATTGTTTTTGGACAAGACTTTTTTGTTTTGTTTTTGGACAATGGCAAAGCATGACTTCAGAGAACCGGCTATCGTCACGGTCCCGCGTTCTAACTCCGCTCATGGTCTCTGTCAGCATGACCCATTTCTATGTGCAATGTGAACTTTGTTAAACAGCGATATATCGTCATGATCGGCACACAGCAACACGCGGCTAAACACTTTTGCATCGCTTCTTATTAGCTAATGGCACAGTCCGACAGCGGGTGCTATTTTGAGGGACTAGTTCACCCCGGAATAGCGCGTTAAGAGTTTTATCAGTGGCGCACGTCATGGCGGACCTCCTCCTCGTCCTCGATTTCGTCCTCCTCGTACTCGCCCATCTCGTCGGCGGTGGCGTCCTGATACTGCTGGTACTCGGACACCAGGTCGTTCATGTTGCTCTCCGCCTCGGTGAACTCCATCTCATCCATCCCCTCGCCCGTGTACCAGTGGAGGAAGGCCTTGCGGCGGAACATGGCGGTGAACTGCTCGGAGATCCTCCTGAAGAGCTCCTGGATGGCGGTGCTGTTGCCGATGAAGGTGGCGGACATCTTGAGGCCGCGCGGCGGGATGTCGCAGACGGCGGTCTTGACGTTGTTGGGGATCCATTCGACAAAGTAGCTGCTGTTCTTGTTCTGCACGCTCAACATCTGCTCGTCCACCTCCTTCATCGACATGCGGCCGCGGAAGATGGCGGCCACGGTGAGGTAGCGGCCGTGGCGGGGGTCGCAGGCCGCCATCATGTTCTTGGCGTCGAACATTTGCTGCGTGAGCTCCGGCACGGAGAGGGCGCGGTACTGCTGGCTGCCCCGGCTTGTCAGGGGCGCGAAACCCGGCATGAAGAAATGCAGGCGGGGGAAGGGCACCATGTTGACCGCCAGCTTCCGGAGGTCGGCGTTAAGCTGGCCGGGGAAGCGGAGGCAGGTGGTGACCCCGCTCATGGTGGCCGACACCAGGTGGTTGAGGTCGCCGTAGGTGGGCGTGGTCAGCTTCAAGGTGCGGAAGCAGATGTCGTACAGGGCCTCATTGTCAATGCTGAAGGTCTCGTCCGTGTTCTCCACGAGCTGGTGCACGGAGAGGGTGGCGTTGTACGGCTCCACCACGGTGTCGGACACCTTCGGGGAAGGCATGACGCTGAAGGTGTTCATGATGCGGTCGGGGTACTCCTCGCGGATCTTGCTGATGAGCAGGGTGCCCATCCCGGAGCCCGTGCCGCCGCCCAGCGAGTGGGTGAGCTGGAAGCCCTGGAGGCAGTCGCAGTTCTCTGACTCCTTCCTCACGACGTCCAGCACCGAGTCCACCAGCTCGGCGCCCTCCGTGTAGTGGCCCTTGGCCCAGTTGTTCCCGGCTCCGCTCTGACCTGCACGTCACGTTGAAGGACACGTTATTTTTTTTTTGGGGGGGGGGGTGGCGCTGCGTTCCGGTGAGGCATCGTTTGAGTTTAATACATGTTGAGACTATTAATGAGCGTTAAGCTGTTCATCGATTCTTTATAGATCCGTGAGAATCGATTAATAAGCACAGCTTGCTTTCTGACAAGCGAGAAGATCAAAATGAACCCCGGTCAACCTCTTATGAATAGTTTATCAGTGACGTATGACACAATAATACATTACTCAACAACATCAATACAGCCGTTTCCTATAGTTTTTTCACTACAGACATTTATGATATGCTTTTTGTATACAAATAGGCAAAGAAATACTTAATTTACCTATTCAGAAAGGAGGAAAATGAGCATATTAAAAGCTTCGGTGAAACACGATCATTTTTAATGAAAGTCTTTCAGCCCTTTAAGACCGAAACATGGCAAATTACATCCCTGCCAAACTTACCTTAAGGATTGAGAAGGTGCAAGAGTTCATTTGCAAAAACCTATAAATCTATCATAGTCATAAATAGATACTGAATAAAAGAATAGAATAAAATGAATGGGATATCTTGTATGTCTCTAATATACAGTATTCATTTTTAATTTAATTTTTTTTCAATTATATTATTGGTATTTATTTAGCTTGTTCATGCAATTGAACTCAAATACACTGTTGTCCATAAAGTTGGGTTTTTTTTTTTTTTTTTTACCTTTTCTCATGAAATTATTGCGACAGTGTGATTTATTTCTTGATGGATAAAGTGCATATCCTCTCAAAACTTTATTAATTGATCCAGGTGATCACTGATGTGTATAGAGAGCAAAAATGCTGCGTTTATGAAATAAAGAGTTATTCCAACTTTGTGGGCAGCGGCGTATAATCGAAAAAAGCGTCAGAGGCAGGCCGCGTTTATCCTGCGCAGGCTGACGATGAGCCGACCAACCCTGCGTCT
>CAAKHG010024050.1:0-10028 GCA_901007715.1 Dactylopterus volitans
AAATGAGCGAGTCGTGCGTTGTTTGTTCATACATGACTTAGAGAGGCTCTTAGAGGACTTTCTTCATACGTGCGAGTGTTTGTAGGCCTCCTGGTTTCCCCTCCGATGGCCTGGATGATGTCGAAGGGCACAATCTTTACAGTGGGTTTTAATTAGAATTATCACAAATCCATGAAACTAGAAGACTTCATTTAGTTTGTTTTCAGAACTACCAGTTGTTTTTATTAGTGTCTTTTTTAATCGTATTAACACCTGCGTATCACTGGGCTCGCTCCTGGTGTTTCTCGAAATGAACCCGAGCGAAGAGAGAAACCCGATGTGTCTTTTTTTTCGTTCAGCGTCGTGTATTCTACGCCGCTGATATAAAATATCTGTGCTTCCTCTAGCCCCCGATCGTTCCCTCCACCGCCGCCTGGCGATCCCCATCACTCACCTGTGCTGCCCACAAACCCTGCCGGGACCATCACCATCTCTCTCTTTTTTTTTTGTTTTTTTTTGTTGTGAAAACACTTGAAACAGCTCAAATCAGACAGCACCAGCTTGCCTCGGAAAAAAAAAAGAAAAGAAAAAATTGTCAGAATAGCCTGATAGAGAGGAGGCAGAGGTAATAGCGGGAAGGGTTGAGAGATAGAGGCTGAATGAAATAAAGCAGCAGCAACGGAGGCTGCGAAAGGTAAAGACTGGCAGTTTTGAAATGTAATAAAGACACCGAGTCGACGGAAAACAGAAGCCGAGCCGGAGAATAAAGCCGCGCAGACATGGGAGCATGAAGTATTTATCGAGTGCTCTAATTCTATTTAGCTCTTAACGACAACAGGAAGACACGTGGAGATTAAATCGTGCAGGCACTCGGAATTCATCAAATACGTCTGTGCGCCGCGGCGTCCCTTTGAACGTGCCGTGGTTGTGTGTGACACCGAGCGCAGCTGCATCACCCGTCGTATCCATCACTGCTGGTGACTGATAGTTCTGGATCTTGAATTGTTGTTTTTTTTTTTTGTCTTTTTTTTCCCCTACCTTCATGATGCTCCCTGTCACCCGCCGCCACGTAACACGTCAGACGCGGAAATGGAAAGTGAAATGAGACGTCTGAAATAAGCATGTTTGATGGTGCGGCGCCCAGCGATGTGCATTTATGCCGTAGAGAGGAAAAATAAAGGGTGCTTACGCTGAAACTCTGCATCCAGCTTTGTGTCATCGTGACCAGGGTACAGGCAGCCCTTCAGAACCTGGTTCTGAACCGGCCGGCGCGTTCGAACCGCAAAAAAAAAAATGTTTGGAACCTGTAAAATAGGTTTTCAGCTGAAACCGAAAAGAGCTGGTGGGCGTGAAGACGAGCGGGGAGGAAGCACGGAGAAAAGCGGTGGTCTGCTGAGGAGACGAGATGTTCAAGGGCGATCTGGACAGAACACCAGGTGAAGCTGGAGAGCAGCTCAAGGAAGAGCCAGTTAAGCTGGGTGCACGTTACAAGATTTTTAAAATCTTAACCGATTTTTTTTTAATGTGAGAGACCACAATCACGAGGAGAAATTCGCCGTTATGCTCTTGTAGTGTGTGTGTGGTGTACAACCGGGAGACCGACACACACTCACCACCCGCTCTCAGATTCATCCGCACACATTGCGAAGCGACTCTCAAAACTCGGTACCGTTCTCCTGTGGCAAGTTTTGCGCGACACGTTTGTACAAACACTCGCGTTGTTACCACAAATCGTCTCTGCGCTCCGTCGGATTTCGCCGCTTCGCCGTTCCCGCGCCTGTTTGTTTTGCTTCCGCCTTCAATAAGCGTGCTTTGTTTTCATTGGCTAGCGTTCCGTTCCCGTGACGATCCACGCAGGACAGGCGTCCATCTTTGGAGCCACTGGACAGCGTGATGGGTCAGAGACGCCACACGCTGCCGCGACCACAGACCCCCCCTGCTCCCTCCAACCCCCACTCCCCACTGTGCCTCGCCTGCCGCACCTCGGCCTTCCACATCCACCCGTTGAAAATAAAGTTAGATAGGCTACCTTTGGTGGGCCAAACACGGGAACAATCCATTTTGCCTAAAACTCACCGTGTTTACTTCCCCCTGAGCAAGGCGGAGTCACGATCTCCCGCTTTGGCGCCGCTTAAACTCGCGTGAAAGTGGGCTGCTTCGCCAGAAAGCAACACGTTTCTGAGACTCCAGAGCGGAACCAGAACCAGAACCAGAGTCATGTGTCTGTAAAGTGCGAATGTGGTGGGCATCTCCGCATTCCTACCTTGATGGTGCCCTGTAGTTCCGCCCGTGCACCCACAGACGGTGGCAGCACCGGCCCGCTCACCTGCAGCAGCTCTGGGTTCGGTCTCGCTGGAGGACATTGCGACACATGGACGGGAGGAGCCAGCATCCAGTTGCCAGCCCAGAGATTAATGGTTGAGCCGCTCTTCCTCCTGAGCCACAGCTGCCCCGCGTATGCAAATGAACGGGGTTTAACTTCCCACCGTTCCGACCGCGTCCAGAGCTTTCCGGCGGGGTAGCTTGCCAAACTTTGGGAAACACCTCATCCAGCACGCTTGTCTTGATGTAGTCGAGCTGGAGGTTGCACACTGGAAGCAGAGCTCCGTGGCAACCAGCTCTGTTTGGCAAATGAGGGTTCTGGAACCCTTTTCCTCATCCAAACTGATAGATGGATCAGCTGTGTCTTGGAAGGCGCTGAGCCCAGTGCATCAGAGCCCAGGGGCGCTGTTGTACTGCACAGTTTTAGGAGGACACCATCTTTCCAACACAGATATGCTTATTTAAATAGTCATAATGCCTTGTGCATTATTTATTTAGGTTCTTGCACTTTTACTTGGAACGCTTATTTTACTTTTATTTGACCCTTTATCTCTCTTTTGTTCGGTTTCTGTCATGAAATCTAAACCTTGAATTTATGTAGGAATTCGAGAGATTTTCTTCCATAGGGAACACGCGTGCATCAGTCTCCACCTAATGATGAATGTTTCATTAATTTTTTTTTTTTTTTTTTAATGCTTCACAGAGATTTCCAGATGCTGACAGCGTGTCAGCGGCGTCTAGCATAGCTCACACTTCCCCACACATACATATACGCTTCTGAATTAAGACCCCCTGCCCTCCATCCCTCCCCCCCTCGGCTGTCAAACACACTCTCCTTTTTCCATTTCACGTCTCCCCTCGGAGCAATTATCAAAGCAGATGAAGCAACAGGGTTGGAGCTGGAGACTTGATGGAGCCTGAGCTGCAGATTTAAGGAGTGTATGCTTCACTCGATGCTTAAATCCCCCTGTGAAACAAACTGCAACACTGTTGTTGACGGCGCTATTTTCATATTACTATTATCAAGACAGAGATGATGACAGTGAGTGATGACGCGTGCGGTGTTGAATCCTTAAAAGTTACGTTCATAATTGTTTTCTCAAAGATGGATTTTGGCATTTCGGCGAGTTATTACCACGCTGATGTCGGTTCAGGTTTTCCTTTTTCCTTCAAGTTTGGTTTTGATCATACGAAAAACAGCTGCTTAGTTTTTGCGGTTAATAACCTCCACTTTTTTTCATCTACGATGTCGATTACAAAGTAGCTTAGACCGCCAAAATCGCCGTGGTACCACTGCGTCTGCGTCAGTGTTGACAACAAAATGTCATTGGCTCATTCAGAGAACTCTGCTAAACAAATGGCGTCCTCTCTGATTAATATAAAGTGAGCAAAAATACATTGAAAAATAAATAAATAAACGCCCTCCACTGGGTTCGTAGGATACACTGAGTCGGTGTATCCGATGTCCTCTGTGTAGTCAGATGCAGGGGGAAAAAATCTTTTTATGCAGTTGAACTGATTTCGTTTTCTCAATTGCTGTATCCTTCACTCCAACCCAGTTTGATCTGCCTATTTTTTTTAATTTATTTATTTATTTTTTTGTCTCCATGTCTCCGTCCTCCCATCTTTCTCTGGCCAGCAGTCCTTGGCTTTGTAGTGGTTCAAAGAGACGGCCGGGCTACAAAGAACCCCTCGTGTTTGATTGCACAGGGTCAGCGATGATTGCTGCAGGTTTTGGTTCCTCTGAGAAATTGAAAGGCACAGTGCGCATCTGTCTCTACATGTGTATAAGCCGGGGCTTGTGCGGTGTTTGGGTGTGTGCGTGCGTGTGTGCGTGCGTGCGTGTGTGTGGCCGCTTGTGCAGCAGCTCCTGAAAAATAAAGAGTGTGAGAAAAATGGACAGCTGTGTCGAGGTCTGCGGTGAACTCTCCTCATGGTTTTATTATTTGCCGGAATGTTGTGGGTGAGGGCTGCGGCTGGCTGGTTATTACCACCCATGGTCTTTTACTTGCAGCCAATTTCACCGAGGTCCTTTTAAAGCATGGCCACAGACAGACAGGGGTGGAAGGGCAGCAGAGAAGCAATAACATAGGGACGGTAATGTGGACGGTTACTTAAGGCGCAGATAAAGAAGTGCTGGAGAAAAGTGCTGTTCCTTTAACTGAAACTCTTGCCATTGAGTCCCACATGTCAAAGGGGACACTCAGTGGATGCGCTGTCATTGGCGCTCAAAAAATAAATGGCAGCTTAAACAACATGGAATAAGCACTTCTGGCCCCGTGATGAAGCCCACTTCTTGCTATGCCGATGGAGTTCTCTCCACCCGGAATGACCCGCGGCTGCAAACTCAAGGGAGCAGACCGGTTTAAAAGTCGATCTTATTTCCCAAAAATCGCAAATCACATCGCCTCAACGCCCCTCTGCGATTAGACCCTCTCGGTTCGAGTGATGGGAAACTCGGCGAAAAAACAAACTTCAGGGAGATCATCAGAGGAGGGTCCCTCTTCCAGGGAGAGGAGGAGTCCCATGTGCCGAAACCACATCAAGAATTTACAGATAATATAATATGACAGAATTACCGATGAAAAATAACGCAGGATCAAGATGACGGGATCAGCCCACCGTTCGACTTCCTCTGCAGATTGGTGACCTGGAAGAGGGTGGGACGCAGGGGAAATTAGGGTTTGACATGTTTACAAGTACATATGTTTGGAATTTGAAACATAGATGAGCGATGATCCATGGAAAAAAACGTTTGAGGGAGAGCCAGTCCAGATTTATCGTCACAATGTGGCAAGTCTGGAGGGGCCTCTACCAGTTAGAGATGGCCATCTCACCCTGTGTTCCTGCTTCCTTCTCAAGCCAGCGCTCCAAATTTACAGCCGACAGTCCAACAAAATCCAGTTTGAGATAGGTTTTTAAGGAGGGCAGGAAAAAGAAAAACTGGGGAAAGTCAAGTGATTAGAGGTGTCGCGCGCGGGGCTGAAGGAAGGGTTGCTCTCGGTGGCTGAAAGGTGGTGAAATGTGAAGCCTGGAAAACAAAGTGACAGAGAGAAATGAAGGCCTGGCTCCTATCTCCCCCTCGTCCCTCGCTGATCGCTGCGAATCGGCGCAGTTTTGTCAAAAACCGCTCGAGCGCGAGAGCCATACCTCACCTCACGAACACTCCCAAAGAGGCCTCGCAGACATGGACCGGGGGGGGAAAAAAAAGAAAAACCCTAAGTGATTGCTTCTTGCGAGCCATGTTTAATCAATCTCCCACTATGCTTTAGATAACTTTTGACCCTGGCTTGATAGGAAATTAAAACGATTTCTCTGGTGATGGAGAATTCAAGGAGTACTTTCCTGAAGGGCATTCATGTCTTTAATTACACTCTGGGCAATTCTCCAATAAGAGGTCAGCGCAGACGGCTTTGTTCAAGGCAAAAAAAACAACCCCAAACATTCATCTTTGTTTTGGTTCCTACGATACGCCGTGACCTTGCTGACCTTCCCCAGGACCCAACATCCCCATAAAGCTAACGCTTTTATTAAAGGTCACCGCGTGGGGGTGGTGATAACATGAGTGTGGTCTCGTAAAAGGTGGCTCGTACTTCTGCTGACTACAAAAGGTTCAACGTTCTCCTTAGAATAAAGCGCTAAACATGTGAGGCGCGCGTAGGGCTGGGAGATCAAAAAAGAGATGCGTTCCTCCTTGTTCTGAAGGAGGAGGTGCACGGTTTTCGAGTGCGGCTTTGGCGTTTACACCGTCTCTTCGTATAACCGGCGGCAGCTGGTCTTCCGCCGCCGCGGTCGCTCCCGGGGTTCTGAAGCCAGCGCAGGTATTTGTGAATGAATACGCCAGCTATCGCCTCCGCTTGGGTCCCCGTGATTGTAAAACGTGGGTTGATATGATGGAACACAGCGGGAAAGACGTCATGCGGTGTACCTATCTGATTTAGAGGGGAAGCAATGCAAGTTCTTTTGTGTGTGTGTGGGTGTGCTTGTCAACACCATGCATAGTCGTTGCAGTAGATGGGCACCGATTTTTTTACACACCTTTGCACCCGGATGCCTCCCTTGGATGTCCTTTTTTCAAGCACGATCGGAGTCAAGCACCCGTTGACTCATTCTAGTGTTTACAGACGTGTGCGTTTAGTTTGGCTCTGGCACTGTCACGTTCAGGCGCTGCACCATCGAGGTCCTCCTCTGCAGAAGACGGGGAGGAAAAAGGACGGGGTTGATGGGAGAGGAAAAGAGGGCCATGTGCTCCGGCTTCCATGTCCACAGGGCCTAACTTTTCTCATAAATGTCAGCTTGTGTAACCGTATGGAGGATATGCGTTTGCATGTAGGCGTCCAAGACAGCAAGGCACACGCTCGCGGTGAAATCTATGTCAATATTACTCGGATTGAACTCATCGCGTTTTACGTAAGTTTCAGCATGAAATGAAACGGTGTTATTGATGGGGAAATACCATGAAAAGGGCACAAGTGTTCGTCACAGGATGCCTACAATCAGTGAGTGGGTCAGTGGAGAGAGGACCAGAGATGTCATTGTTGTGCCATTGGTGGAAAGGAACAAAATCTGAAACTTTCACAAGTCTTGCACAGAGAGGAACTGATGTATAAAAAAAAAAACCCTTGTGGTTTTACCTTCATTACCATCCTTGTCTTCCAAAATCTGGACCCGCGGCGTTTGACGTTGCTAATGGCTAACAGCTACGCCGGCGGATGACAAGCAGGAGTGAAGCATCTCACCTGTTTCTCCGGATCTTACATGTTTCTCCGGATCTTCTCCTTCCTCTGCCACTTCCTTTGTCTGTGGTGAGAATTCTGCGCTGACTTCCAACACCACGGAGTTCTTGCTCCCCACCTTTAATTGGAGGGGGCACCAGCGGACGTCTAGCACTTAAAAGTGGCAATGACGGATCCGCCGCTCTCCCACCGCTGCACGCGAGCGGCCCATTAAACACGGTGCCAATAATGTTATTTTAGGGTAACATAGTTCCCTCTTGTCTCAAAGTGTATCACAATACTCTCTGAATACTCCATCTTGACTGTGGAACGGCGCCCTAAGCCGATTCGTTCCTACTGAGAACATTAATCTTTCAAAAACAGGTCACAGATACACAACACAGTTACAAAGGCTCAGTAAGTTTCCAAGCAAATCGTGCATTTTTTCCCCCCACTAATAATAAAGGCTCCCTCGTGGGCCATATTTCAGAGTACTCTCAGCTTTTTTATTTTTTATTTTTAAAATCTCACAGCCATATTCAAAACAAGGATGAGTGCCGGAAATGGAGAATTATGTGGCTAAAATCCCTGTGCACACAGTGAAATGAGTAGTGGGATGAAGGGAGACGTGCGGAACCCTCATCATCACGGTCGGAATCAGGAGAGAATTCCGTGTGTCCGACCTGAGACATGAAGCCAAATGCCAGTGAACAAATTAGCTGGCAATCTAAAGTTAGCAACATTTTTTGGACCTGATTGTTGACCAAATTTGACTTTTTTTTTGCCCATATATGATTTATATCTGTGTGGGGAAGTGTGAGTCTGAATAGTACAAATCTGATTTGTCGTATTTCATTCAACTTTTACGTCACGAGGCGGCCAGATCACCATGGGAACCAGTGGCAAGCCGCGTGTTTCACACCTCGGCTTTCAGGGGCGTCCCGCCTGAATTAATCCACCTCTTAATATAATAATTTTTGCCGATAGAGCCATCAATATTACACAAAAATGCAGTGGAACGCATCATTGCATCACAATTAACTAATGTAGCCGGAATTAATGTCATTATTAAAGCAGCAAACCCCACATTCAACAAGTCATCCAAAAAGCATCAATCATAACCTAATAAAATGACATGATTTAAAGAAAAAATACATTTTACTCTGCTAATTACTTGCACTTGAAATCCAGCCTCCTTTCTTGCCCTCAGAAGGGTTCAATCACTCTGTTGTACAGATTATCGATGCGTTTCAGTTTCAACTAAAAGTCCCTTTCCATCGCCATCGCGGTTGACGCCGAGAGTCCAGCCGCCCTGTTGCATTTCTGGCGTACGTTCTAATTTGCTTCAGGGCTGAGAATGTCCGCTGGAGAGGAGCGGCGGACACGCGGGACGACCAGCGTGGCTCCAAAACACCGCGGAGATCAGCTGCAGAAAAAACAAAAAAACAACACGCATTCCCAGCAGTGCAGCTGCGGCGCTCCTCTGAGCCTGTGAGCCGAGGGCGCCGCTCCCAGCCACTGACTTGACAGTGACGAATCTTTCTCCTGGTTGTGACGGGCCTCCGCCAGCTTCGGGGTCGCCCGGCCCGTCTTAACCGCGTCCAGCTTCTCTTGAGAAGTCCGTCTCGGAAGTGCCGTCGTGAAGGAAGTAAATCAGTTCCTTCTCCGTCTCCAGCCGTCGCGGCTCGCCAAAACCGCTGTCAAATCAAGACAAGTATATTTTAGCGTGCGCAGGTTGCTGCAGGTGCAGCTTGCTAGCTCTGGCTGGTGCGCTCTTTGACCATCCAATCGAAGGATGTGAAAATGCAGACGTAACCGTGCGCCGGCGAGGTTTCCTCGGTGTCGCCAACTCAAAATCCGATTGTTTAAAGCAGCAATTTCATTGCCATTTATTTGAGGCCACCGGCGCTCGCACCACTGATCCTGAAGGCCTGAGGGCAGATTTCTTTGACCGTGGCAACACGTGATGGCTGAAATATGATAGCATAAATATACACGACTGGAAGCAGCAAGGCCAAGAGAAAAGCCATGAAAGGAAGAGAACGGACTATTTGGAATGATTTTACGAATATTCATGGTAAAAAAAAAAATTACAACTTAAATCAATCATTCTGAGAGAGAGAGAGAAGGTCCGGCTGGCCCCGACGGCCCGCCACTGAACGATGGGTTTAAGCAGCCGCCGCTCCACGCTGAAGGTCTTAATCATCTTCCTCCCTTGATCACTCGGTCATGATTTTGTCGGCTCCAGTCGCACAGCAAAATTGACACACACGCGCCGACATGTGCAGCTTCCGTATTTTTCTCCCATAAACACAGTTCCTTCAAAATCAGAATCGAGCATCAAGACCTGCAGTGTGAACCCAGCCTCAGTTGACGAGATGAGTTAATCTGATTCAGCAGATGTAACTTTAAACTCTATAATCCCGCTTGTGAATCCATTCAGAAACGTGATATGGCACATACACTCCGCCCGTAACTACGCCAGATGGAATTACGGCTAATTCCATCTTTTCGCGCATGCACTTTACTCCCCGACGGGAATACTCACCCTGTTGCCTGGTTCTTGTGCACGCTTCAATAATCCCCTGATTAATGATAGACAACTGTGGCGCTGAGTTTGATTAATACCGCGCGATGATGAGAACCAACAGGCCCGTATCACAGACAAGTGCCCCGCAATTACTAATTGAACTGTGGCTGTGCCGCGGCCCGCGGTGACTTTGTCATCAGCGTGACACAACAGCAGTTTTGGCTTCGTTTGACCGCCACATGTGTTTCAAAAAAGGCGGGGAAAAAATGAAAGAAATGGGCAAATACGGGCCGACAGATTCAAATGAGAACTTCGCTTTAAATTAGACCGCTAATAGCATGGCAGGAAAGGAAATGGTTATAATTCTGCATGCGTCCAGCGGATCACTATAAATGTACGTAATTATAGAGGACAACAACACACAGTTCTGAAGATTTTCCGTTTGCATGCCCCCCCCCCCCCCTTCCCCCCCCCCCCCCCCC
>CAAKHG010024050.1:12856-27430 GCA_901007715.1 Dactylopterus volitans
CTTGGTTTTTTTTTTTTTTTTTTTTTTTCTTTCCTTGGGGCCCCCCGTGGCGGGGTCGGGGCCCCTCGGAGAGACACGCTAAGGAGCTGGTAGCCCCGGAGAGGAGGAAGAAGGCGGCAAAGGAGAAGGGGCGGGGGAGGAGGGGCAGAAAAAAGGGAGGGAGGGTGCGAGATTGCAGACTGATAGACTTCCACCTGCCCGCTACTTATCGCTAATTGGCCATCGGGCTATTGATGCTGTGCCAACACAATAGCAGGGTGCCAGCACACAATCTGACTGCCATGTTTCCCCTCTCTCTCTCTCTCTCTCTCTCTCTCTCTGTTTGCTGTCCTCTCTCATCCTGTCACTGCTTTTCACTCCGCGGTCTTTGGAGAACGCGAGCAAATGAAGAGTAATGTGATCTGAAAGGCCAAATCCTTGAGGAGGAAATAAATGCCACGGTGGATGGCTTCCGCTCGCCATTTTCCTTTGGAGGATCAAAGGGGATCTGAATGGCCGCCCATGTGCCTGGACGGCGCCTCTATGCGCCGCCGCCGCCTCCACGGCGCTCTGCCCCCCCCCCCATTTAAAACTGGGGCATAAAAGTTAGCTCTGCTTGCTAACAGCACCTGGCTGCATCTCATATGTGACCGCAGTGACGGAATAACGGCGAGACTAACTTCTCAGCAACGACTAATCAGAATCGTTACTTTTCCCATGCTTACAACAATCGAAAGGTTTTCACCTGCATCTTTGGCCGTCTGCTGGAAGAATTCAGCCAAAACTGCCGGACCGACATCCACCAAACTTGGTGAGGGGGGGCGGAGCATTTACAAAGGAGGACCAGCGACCAGCTACATTTTAGTCTTTTGTTATTCAGTTTTTCCTTGACACACGCCGGTGGCACGTGAGTTAGTGACACAGCAAAACACTGATGACTTGACAAGTAAATACATTTATAAACGACTTGTCGTTTTAAATCTCACTTGGTTGTGTGCAATTTCGCAGAGGTGCAGAGTAAGTAAATGTAGAACATTATCCATCACCTTCAAATAGCCTATATGTAAGCGATGCTGAGTGTAGCTGTCCGGCGGTATTCATTTTTTGGATCTTGTCATACACCTTATTTAGTTTTCAAATGGCTTTTGCCCCCTCTGTTTGGCAGTCTACGCTGCGGTTTTTAAATTTTCTTTCTGCATATTTATGATTTTTGAATTAGATTTAAGCAAAAGCAACAGTTTATTTTAATTTGGAACGCGTTGTGATGTAACTTAGCAGTAGACCATGGACGGAGGAGCGGAGGGTCTGTCACGTCTCAGCGGAAGGGGCTTTGATGAGAAAAAAAACAAGTATGGCCGCTTAACCAACAAAATGGTGACGAGTGCAGCGGGATAATTAATGGCACATCATAGAGGAGAAAAAGGAGGGAGTATTGAGCATTTCATTGGCTAAGACAAGAGGATAATCGTCACCAAATCAAAGTCGTGTCACTTTAACTGGAGGAGAGAGGAGAAAAGAAAAAGGAAAAAAAACAAGTCCCCGGGGAGTTGAAGCATCAGTGAAAACGAGGAGAAGGCGGACGAGGAAGAATATGATTATGTAGCTCGGCATTGCAAATTGAATTATTTAAATGTACGCACTGTAATCTTGGCCGAGGGAGTGAAAAATAAACGGCGAGAGAGCTAACAAATGAAGCGGAATGTAGGAAATGAGAGGGGGGGGAGAGTGCAGGGTAGCGAGCTCGATCGGGAAAAAAAAAAAAAAAAAGGGGCCTCGTTTCAAGCCAAGCGTGCGCCAAAGCCCTCCGTTCCATAGAGGCCCAGTGGGTCATTTCCATAAAGACGCTTGAAACGCCAGAGTCGCCGGTCCTCCGAGGTGGAGGAGGGTGACGTGACAGTGAACCGGCAATGAAGTCACACCTCGCCGGCTGGAAAATTGGCCTCCGTGTTTTGGCCTCCACAGCCAGCCGAGGGAACGGATCCAGCGGAGAAAACATCAGTAATAATTGCCGGCGTGCGGCCGGCTCGTCAGTGCCGTGCGCATTTATGTAACCTATAGTCGGAGCCGGCCCCACAGAGACGGATCTATTTCCTCCCCTGATTAAATTCCAGCTCGGCTCCTTTCTTTTTTGTGCCATTAATCCTATGTTCCCTTTACTGTTCCCTCTGTGCTTCCAATCATGCCAGATTACAGATCCTCCATTACATGCTCCTTTCTCATTTCCATACGCATTTATCCTCTCGTGTTACATGCCAGCGGTGCTCCCTATCTCTTGACTTGCAAAAGGACATCCCTGCCCATTTCCTGTGATGACTATACAAGCCCTAATGACTTTATCAGACCCCCGTCACAGAGTTGATTCCTGTAAACCCCCCCGCGGCGCACACATGCGAGGCCAGACATCGCCCCACCACCCGCTGCATAAAGAGCGTGAGGGTCTTTAATTAAATGTGTCGTCTTGGCATTTGATAAGCCCAGCAAGGCATTATGGCCGCCAGCTACGGAGCCCAATGGCGGGAGAGAGGGGGGACGGGAATCTAAATGCCTCCATTCTAACGTCGCCGTGACAAACGGGAGAAAAGACCATCGGGTAGACATTTAGGGTCGCAACCTTCATATCTATACACACACAGCTGCCCTCGTCAAAATGGACATGTAAGAACCTTGATTATATTATTCAGTCTCCTGAGACCCAGCGTCCTCGTATGAGGACATTGTTTTTCTTTGCAAAAACTACTTCTTGTATAAAGATAGACTTTAGTTTTTATACTTCTTAGGTCCTCCTGAACCTAAATATCTAGGAGAAATTAAAAATGCACACCAGGCAAAAGTCCGGGTCTCAGGAGGTCAAGCCGGTTGCCGACCTCAAATACAGCACGACCCATAAAATGTTTCCAGCGGTGCTGGATGTCGTGCCTTCCAAAATGTACCAGATCTCAGTCTAAAAAAAAAGGAACCGTTTTATGAGAAGTTCTGGTAAATTTTGATCAGGCTTACATAAGGCACCCCTGGCAAGATTAGCACCACGGGTTTTCTCATTGTTGGGAACAGGAAATGAGCTGTGGTCCGGAGTTTGCTGTTTTGCCTCCCACGGCGGGGTGCTGAGGTTTGCTGACCCGCCACCTGGCTCCCACCCCTGCGCGGATGTTCTCACGCGTCGTGCCGTCAGCTGATTCGCCTCCGACTTGCTTTTTCCAGCGGCTGCTTGCCCTCGCGACCTTCGCTGTTAGTCGTGATACTGGCGTGAAAACGGTGGAGCTCTAATCAAAGGCCACTCGGCTTACATTCATCCACGAGACAGAATTAGATGTGAAATAAGAAGAAGAGGTGAAGTGTGTTGAACATGCTAATTTGTTCTAGCGTATCTTTTATCGCAGACCAAAATTAGGAACTTTCCTGTATCTCCAGCGTTGTTTTTACAGTTATTATATGGAACAATTCTGCAAAACACTGCTTGTGTCTAACACTAAACCAGCAACACGAAGTCAAGTCAACAGGGTATACGCCAGACCCACTGATGACGTATTTCCGCTAGATTCTCAGACAGCACAGCCGCTCGCGGTAACAACGCAGAGCAGATGTTTACAGTGCACATGAGACCAAGTTGGTTGGTGAACAAATCTTTGCAAATGTCTCTGCCGAAAGAAATCCAACTGCAGCGAGTGATGGGTCGTACTGCGGCGGAGCGTAGATGAGACTCGGGGCTTGGTTTGATCCTGAAGGTAGGAGAAAATGGACAGCGGCTACTCGCCGGGACCGCTGCACCATGACCAACCCGTACCCGGGTTTGCAGTCGGCATTTTACCGCGGAAGATTACCATAAAACAGCAGGACGGCGGTTACTGAGGAAGGGAGTCGTACCCTCACTATATGAATGGAATGATCGTCTTACCTTCGTCCTTGTGAATGTAGCTGGTAACATAAAGTTGGAAGCCCTTGTTTTTTTTACTTGATGATGCTCTTGTTGCTTGCTTGAATAAAACGACTTACGTCGTTAATAGTTAGTTTGGGCAGATCCTGGAGTGAGCGTGTGGAGAAGGTCATGGCTGCGGAGCTGCTGCCTGGGCTTACGGGTAACCAGAAGTAAACCTGCTGGTGGAGTTGAAATGCGGAGGCAGTCGCGGCATACAGCCTATCTTATTTACATAGTGCCAAATCATCAAGAAGTCCCCGAAATCCAACAAAAAAAAACAGTTGTATTGTCGGTTTTTACTTGAGTTAGTTCGTGGGCCTCTCAGCGGCTTTGCGGCGCTCTCAAGCAAATCACTCAGACACAGACATCCGACATCTGGGAGCAAAGATGGATGTCGTCATCCAAACCAATCTTCAAATATGGATTGCGCCCAGAAAGTGCTCAGCCAGCCCTCTTCCTCCGTCTGAATTATTGAGCGCATACATGTGATGTGTTTACTTGGCCTGTGTCCATATGAATTAGTAATGTGTCATGCTCAGAGCATGTAAGGAGATACGACGGCCCGAGGTCGCCGCGCAGCCGCGAGTGGCGGAGAGGAGCGAGGGCGTCTGGATTTATTCCGCGTTGATTATTATATTAGAGACGAGCGCAGGCACAACTCCATGAATTTCTACAAGACCACGTTGGCTAACGAGCCTTGTTTATCGTAAATTTGGCTTTCCGCGAGTTTTATGTTTTTAGACACTGTACATATGAATCATTTGCCACAAAAAACGAAAACAATTGACCTTCACCCAGATATTTTATCTTTTATTTGTGGCTATTTGTCAAATTTCTACAGTCAAAAGGCCATATTAGGTCCTGAGCCTCATTCACTCTCAATATGGCCATTTCTCAAATTGCAGCCTTTGCAGGCTCCCGTACTTTTGAAACGTCATCGGTGGTTCAAGTCCGCGAGTGGCAAGTCCGGACCTCAAACCTAGAAGTGCTTGGATCTGGAACTCACCAACTTCCACAACTCCACAAACTCCCACAACTTTGTTTGCCACCGTTCATCTTTTATTCGCCCGCTCGCTCAAAAAAAGACTCATTTAAAATCTAAACCTCACACGTTCATAACCAACAAATACATGAATATATAAATTGATACATACGTAAACAAATATATATTTATATATGAAATATTTAAACACGAATGAGTTGTGGTTGTTTTATACGCTACACCCTGTAGGTGGTGCTAATGACGCTTATGCGCTTAGCACCAGCCGCCATTCACACAGAAGAAGAAGAAGAAGAGGAGGAAGAAGAAGAAGAAGAGGAACGCCGCTATTCCAAATGCAAGGACTGCACTTGCCAACTCGTGGCTTTCTGGAGTTTGAACTCTCGGCGGACTTCCCAAGTCTGAACTGAGTCGTCAATGACGTCCCCGACGACGGGATGAAAATCCTCTCTGACGTCGGTCTGGTTGTCTGGTTCTGCTCGGATGTTCAGGTCGCAGTTTGGGTTGAACGTCTAAATTGATTTCCTGAGTTTGGGTGACCTTCGTTCATGGTTGCACGCACAAGATCATGTGGTCACCAGCCGGGATCAAGCGACATCCAAGTCGCGAGCTGGCCCGAGCCGCCCTCCGTCCGAGCTGCCCTCCGTCCGAGCCGCCCTCCGTCCCGGCCGCCCTCCGTCCCGAGCCGCTCTCTCCGCCCGAGCCGCCCTCCGTCCCGGCCGCCCTCCGTCCGAGCCGCCCTCCGTCCCGGCCGGCCTCCTTGCATGGAATCTGCCGCCAAATAAAGACGCCATCTGATTGCTGCCTCTGCACTGCAGCAAAAATAGGTTCACTTTTATTCTAAATGGGGTTTGACTGTCCATGATTGAGGGTTTTTTTTTTTTTTAGGGGGGAAATTCTGAGCAGATAAAAGCTTCTTTAAATGAACATGCCAACGCCAGCCTGATTGATATTCCCCGCATGGCGCTCACATTAAAAACATGATTTAAGACAAATAATAGTGGAGAGATAAGTGGAGAGGTTTTTTTTTTTCCCCCCTTTATATCTGGGCTCTCACGTCGTATTATTGCGAGCGTTTTTTTACAAGTCGCATCTCTGGATTAAATACTTTTGAATATTAAGTGCTCCCTTAATGTTCTCCTTACAGTTGAGATAAATTATAAATAAATAAATCCTGGGAAAAATTCTGAGTTGGTCCCATAACCGTCATCCAATATCTTTACCTTTGAACAAATTAAGATAGTTCTGGTCGGTACCCATAACTTCAAATGGACTCTGTGCACAACCCTCTTGACTTACTTCCGATTTTCGCCGGTAAACAGCGGAGCAACTTCTGGTTTACACCCGGCTTCGTTCATTCTGGTGGAAAAATGGAGCAAAATCGACAGACGAACGCTGCAACTGTCCGGCTCAAGAATAAATGATGTCAGGAGTACATTTAAGTTAAAAAAAAAACTGTAGTTTTGCATTCAAACGAGCGTTATTGGCTTTGCATCGGCACGCCGAGGTGCTGAATATGAACAGGTTAATGGTGAGTAATGGATGGCTGTTCGTACTTGAAGATGGTGACGGCTCTGCTTTAATAACGCGCCGGGTTCGCCGACTATTTGCGCCGCCTTCGTCACTGGAAAGACAAACACGATAAGCCTCCGCCGCCCATATCTGCCAGAGCCAGAGGCGGGAGCGGGGCGCCTTTACACGAGGTAATAAATAAATAAATGACACAGTTTGAGGGGAAATGCAATGCATCATTTTGGGCAGGGCTGCAGAAACCGCGTTTCACCATTCCACGCCGCTCCCCGCCCCCCCATTCGTCAGGAGCTAGACGCTACGCATCCCTTAAAAGTGATTAATCTCACTATATATAAAAAAAGAAAAACGCCGCCGCGCTGACCATCACGCGTCGCTCTGGCCGCAGCAGCGAGCCCCCGTCTGTCTGCCGGCGGCTCCGAGGCCCGCCGAGGAGGCCGTTCAGCGGTCAGCTCTTTGAGCAGATGGTTCCTGTCCTGTAATTCCCGCCCACTCGGGGCTCAACCTGCTCGGCTTCCTGTTTTCCCGCGTGTGGCGCTCCGGGTTTGACGAAGCTTTCCACGCTTTTTTTTTTTTTTTTATAAAGATGATATAGAACCGTCCTTCCTGTTGGCTTTTCCTGAATGTTGCTTTCAAATTAATGAAAAGCGGCCATGTTATCGGTGCTGCGCCATGCCAGAGCCGATGTTTGCCTGGGAAACAGTGGACCGGCGTGCTCAGTGAACAGTATCGTAGAAATGTTTGTGTTAATTTGTGTGGTTTTCGCATGCCCGCTCGCTCTCGCTCCCTCTCTCCCTCTTTCTCTCTCTGCTGGCTGGAGATGACTTAATTTAATAACGCCAGTGCAGACACTCGAGATTATTAAGTCTCAGGGAGAAGATGACAACGGCTTCATGGCTAATTATTATGTTGGCGGTGTCACCTTGTGTCTTGGCTCCAAGTTCAGGTCGTGCATGGCGGATGAGCGAGAGGGAGGTGGGGGCACAGGGAGGGGGCGGGAGACACGTAAGAATCAGTGGAAATAGAAATAGATTGAAGCAGACATTCTTTTTTAGTCATTCCCTCAAAGGTCAGCCGTAAATATATTTACCCTTTCTTCTTGTTGTGTGATAATCATTTCTCTGACTCTTCCCTGATTAAAAACTCCATCACCCCTCCGGGGGCCGTTGAAATGTGCAAGTGCGGCACTTTTTTTTTTTTTTTTCTTTGGCCAGCCTGATTGGTCGCAGCAGTCGATAACATGATGGGAAGTCATGTTCGCATATTCAGAGCAGACCTGCCGGTCCGCCCATTGATAACCTGAATTTGTTGACCCTTCCACCTTGCGCTGCTGCACGTCGGCAGATAAGCGGTGGAACCTGACGTCTCCATCGGCCTCCATCCCTAATGAGCCCTCATGTATGGCCACTCGATAGCCCGGCCTGCTCCGAGGTGTTTGAACGTCCTCTATCGAGCCGAAGCGCTGGTGGCTGTCAGAGGATGTAGGGACCGAGGTAGGGAGGGGTGGAACGTTCAGGAGAAAGCTGCAGTGGATGAATGTCAAAGATGTTTCCGGAACGTCCGTCTCTCTAAAAACCGGAAGCAAAGGAAAAATAAAGGGCATCCATCGATTGCTTCCTGCAGAGCTTGCAGCCTTGATATGGAGACTGTTTTTTCACGGGGCTTCCTGAAAACAACATTCTAAAGCCTTTTTCATATGGGAAGGTCCACGTATGGAGGCTCACGCAGGGCAGCCAGGTGTTCTCCTCACAGGTGATGGCGGAGGTCTGCGCGAAGCAGTAAACATCAGCGTTAATCACCAACCAGCAGTCAAATCCAGCTTAACCGTGCCGTGTGCAGCGCCACAGCGGCTCGACACGTCCGAGATGGTTAGCCCCCCTCGCTAACAGCGCTAACAGCGCGACCTCATTAAACGTCGACGCACGTATTGGGCCCGCAGCTCCGTGGAATACAGAGACGGGCCGCATGAGGAGTTCACAGATGTTTTTTGGACCTGTTTGCCTGCATGTTTGTACCCAGACGTCTTCGTGGTAACGTCGCTAATCTTCTGCCGTTTCTCAAATCGCGAACTTGTGCGGACTTGCGGGCTCCCGTACTTTTGAAACGTCATCATTGGCAGTCCAAGTCCTCTTCCAATTCACAAGTCCGCAAGCGGCAAGTCTGGAAGTGTCCCTGCTCCACCCACTTTTAGAAATCCAATCGGATGCCGACTTGGGTGTACTTGAGGAAGCCACATATCCCAGAATGCATTAGAATCAACGCACAGACGATCTGCAACGAGCGGCGAATGGCGTGTGGGCCGCCAGGAATAAATGAATGTACGGGAAACACTGAACTACAATGCTGCGCCATAGAGGAAAAGGATGGGGGTGCCAGGTTTGCGTCAAGCTGGCTGATAAAAGCAGAAACAGAAACAACTGGAGGTGACTGAGTCCGTGTTTGCCATCAAATGTGCGGCGGCGCCGCGCCAACCCGTCGCTCATTAAAACCAAGATAAAAACCACGCTATGACGGCGCGCACACGCTACATCTAATATGTACACGCCACCTTGATTGGCCGCGACTGGAGCTCTCGTCTCGGGAGCAGCTTGAACTGCCGGACGAATGAGAACATGCGCGGGCGTACGTCTAATAAGGCGTAGGCGGCGAATTAGCCGACGACAGTAATTTGTTGAGCTCAGCGAGTGGATCGTGAAACGTGACGCCGTGTCTTTGTCTCTGGAGGAATCAGCGAGCGGCGGCGAAGTGCAGAGGAAGGCTTCTGATGTAAAAACAGGTGCCTCCCTTCTGTTTTCCCGGCTGTTTTGTGATGAATCGTTTTTGATAAAGCTACTTTGCGGATGTCTCTTGGCTCATTCAGCTATTTTGAAGCAGAGCTTTTATGGAGCGCTGTCGTCATGCTGATCCACCACAAAACCAGAGGAAGCTGGTGGATGGCGTTTCTGTTTTTTCGCCGGAACTATTTGTCCATCAAAAGCAACAAAAAAAAAGTGGTGGAAATAGCTAATTAAGCTAATGCTAATCAGCTAAAGATGATCAATGATCGAGGTCGATGATTTCATGATGTGTGACATTTCACAAGAAAGCCAAAGACAGTTTTAATCACATATTAATTACCTTCCCTTTTATTCTCAGCACATATTCAGTTTCTAAATCTCTCGATTTTATTCGGCGCTTTTTATTTAATTGTTACTACTAATCAAAGCGATATTTAACAGATTAACTGTGGCTGTCAGTCGCGGCCCTGTCTAATAGCAGCCGGGCTGCCGCGTGCCAGACACCGGCGATTACGCCGTGATCTCACAAAAGCGCCACGGTAACTCGTGATTAGTAACTAGCGAGGGAGCCGCATGTGAATCGCAAGCACACTCACACACACACACACACACACACAATACTATTGATTATTGTTCATCGGGGCAAAAGGATGGACAGCAGAGGACGTCGGGGAAAGCGAAGGCAGCGCCACGTTCACCCGCACACGAAAGAGGAGAGGAAATAGGGATCGGAAAGGCTTTATTATTGTGTGGTCGTAGTCACAGTTGCTCCATTTCAGTGTAATTAAATATAAGATACAGGAAGGAATAGCCAAGATATATCAAATTTACCGATATATTTATATGTACGTAATGTTACAAAATAGAAATTGACCCAGTATGAACCATATTAACAGCATCTAAACAAATAAGGTATATAAACCGATAGAAAGGACCTATATTAAGTGGAAAAGAGATGTAAAGTGCTTCTAGAACAGAGACGTATATAACAGACACTAGCATTAGCAATCGGGTAATACTGATAATGACAACATGATAATACTGACATGCGTACGTCAACGGTGTGCAAAGCGTTGCTGGGTGTTTTTACCGCAGTTAAAGGGGAGAGTGAGACGGTCGGATGGCGGCGGGCAGGAGGCGTGTCCTGCGTCGTCGGCTGGTGCGTTTGGGTGGAATCGGCCAACCGAATCGGCCCAAAACGATCAGATTTAACAGATGCAGTACGCAAGACACCGGGAAGCAGAGTTTTCCTACGCATTTTGACTCCCTCAAACGCCCCGCCGTGGATGCCGGCGGCGACGTCCTCGGCGTGCAGAGCGTGTAACCGAGGCTGACACATGGACGAG
Source organism: Dactylopterus volitans (assembly GCA_901007715.1). Classification (NCBI taxonomy): domain Eukaryota; kingdom Metazoa; phylum Chordata; class Actinopteri; order Syngnathiformes; family Dactylopteridae; genus Dactylopterus; species Dactylopterus volitans. The sequence continues at coordinate 23,402 of CAAKHG010024050.1, forward strand.
GCAGCAGTCACCCCGTCCATTTACTCTGAAATCCTGATTCCAGTCAGCTCTGCTGCAGCACTCCTGGCACGCGCGCGCGCGCACACACACGCACACACACAGACACACACACACACACACACACACACACACACACACGCACGCACACATAATCTGTCTCACTGTAGGCACAGATTCACCCAAAACATACCCTTAAAAGGATATTTTCTGCTTCTGTTCTTTGAAAAGTTGTACTTTGCTTGTGATAAGTGAGACTGTATACAGAGAACTTGGGGAAAAATATTTTTCCTCTGCGGGGGAAAATCAGTGGAAAGTGTTTATTTCAAGGGTTTCTCCCCAAGATAAGAGATGACACAAGAAGGAGCAAACATCAGAAAGGGGGATTATGACCAAACTGCCTCCCAGAGGGGGGAAATGATAAAGAGTAGGGCTTTAAAAAAAAAAAAAAAAAAAACACGAGCGCTGGGAGCTGGCGTTGGATTAAAATGACAGGTATGAATATCAAGCGAAGATAAGAACATCCTGGCGGAGGGCCACTCGGTGCTAACAAGCTGTGCAACCTGAATATGTTGTGCAGGGCCGGAGCCTCCAAATACTGGCTGGCATTACAATATTCTCCGGTTCTGCTCTGTGCTCCGAGCAGTCCTCCCTGCTGCATAAATAAATGTCTCCATTGTTTTCAGCCACTCGTCATGTGAGGTCTCTTCTGCGGTATTTAATGTAAACCCGTGTCTGAGGATGCGCGGCCGGCTGGAGACCCTGCGCCCGCTGCATTCAGGCCTCTTTTTGGGTTTTTGTTTGTTTGTTTGGTTTTTTCTTGCTGCAGAAAAAAACTCGGGACCCGGTGAAGAAAAGTGTTCGCGTTGCAAATTGTCTCTCTCTCTCTCTCTCTCTCTCTCTCTCAATTGGACGGCGCCAGTTGTCATTTGTTATCAGGTGTTGCAGATAGACTCGCAGCACTCAGCGGGGAAATGGGAAAAAAAAAAAAGATGGTGCAATGTGCTGCGGCCTTATTTGTTTTTTTAATGGCTGAAGCTGATGGCGGGTTCACATATAACGGCGATATTATGAGGGTTTGTTTTTTTTCTTCTTTTTCTTCCCCTTCTATCGGATGGAATCCAACGATTGAATAAAAACATAACAAACGTGACTCAAAATTGACTAATTTCAAAAAGATTAATTTTTAACGTCTAGATCAGTGGTTCTTAACCTGGGTTCGATCGCACCCCAGGGATTCGGCGGAGGTCATGACACACACCCGAGTCATATGACTTGTGATGACACGCAACGCTCGGCCGTCATTGGCTGCAGGTGATCACGCTGCGTCGCTCGGCCCATCTGTTCCGCAGGGACTTTGGTGCGCTCAGTAGTCGAATTGTGACTGTTGTGATACGTCGTCTGATTTCTTTCTCAATATTTTTAATCCCTTCATACTAACTATGCCGACCAAAAAAATAAAATAAAGTGGTCGGACGAATATGTTTGATATGGATTTACATGTATAACGGAACGTGATGGGAGTCAGCGTCCTGTCTGCATGATTGTCAATGCCAAGTTGAGCAACTGTAGTCTAGCACAGGCAAAACGAAGGGAACACTTAAGCTTCATGGAGATGGGAAATACAAGATATACATATACTTATGTTCTGAATTTGAAAAAAATCATTTTATTTTTCCTATCAAGAAGCGCTCAGTGAAGGCGTATGTGAAACTGTTGGGGTTCAGTACCTCCAACAAGGTTAAGAACCACTGGTCTCGATAGTATTCGCTAAGGTCCACCAGTGTAAACGACCGCCCGCGTCAAACCGATACGCAGCGACAATCATTAGCAGGCAGCTCGTCCAATCGCGATGTAAACCAGCGGCTCCTCCCACCACGACGCTGGCCGGCTCCCTTTGCAGCGTCCCTTTTTTGGACGTGTTTACAACCGAGTTTCCGCCTTGCGGCCAGTCTGGGCCGGTAACGCCGTCGCCTCGCTAAGGCTAGCTCGTGCAAAGACGCAGAGCGACGAAGTATCAATCCACAAAACGTTGCGCCGCTGTTCAAAGTCACTCTCCCGACCCCTTTTGTTTGCGCACGTTTATCTACCTACCGATTATGAAGCCGGTGGAAGCGAGGGCGTTTAGCATTTTCTCCCCGTACTTGCGCGTTAGCCGCCAATGACTGCGCCGGCGAGCCTCGGAGGACGCTATCAGCCATAGATTAAATTGCAGTCGTGTACGCAAAGATAAAGCAAAGCGAATTCTCTCTCTCTCTCCCCCCAAATCAGCTCCCAGCAGATTCCTCATTGTTGTTGTGTGGTAATCTCGGCGATAACGGCGACGACTCGACGCTCGCCCCCTATCTGGAGTTTAAATCGATAGGCACTTCCATTTATCGAACACACACACACACACGCCGGCAGAGTATCAAAAACGGCTTATGTCTTAAATAAGCGGCCGTACAGTGAGCGCTGTCTGGCTGCCGCGCTGTTGATATCGTCTGTTTCATCCTCTTTGGTACGTACACACTCATTAAACGCCGCCGCTATTCATGTGGAGGCTTTGGGCAAATTAGATGTGATTCAGCAGGCGTTTTAAACGCCGGGGCGTCTCAGACCCTCCAGCTCTGCAATCTGGCTCCTCGGAAAGACGGTGACTGCCTCTTCCTCTCCCCCGTCGCCCCCACCCTTCCCTCCTAACTTTCCCTTTTTGCACTCTGCTCCGTCTTCCTCGCTCCCCGGTGCTATTATTGGGTCTTCCTTGGGTATAGAAATTGTATTTAAAATCCTTAAATCCTTGTCAAAATGTCTCCCTGTGTGCGGGAGATTACTGCGAACCGGCATTATTCTGGAATGGCTTTAACAGTCACTCTCCCTCCCCGCCAACCCTTTTTGCACATTTATCCTGATTATTGCCTTCACAATGGCGCACAGAAAGGAATCATTTTCAGGTTTCGGTAAACCTGTAAATCATCGCCCGAAGTTGTTGCGAGGAAAAGAAGAATGGCTCGCAGAGAGAGGGGCTCGGCCGCTCGCGCTAATCAAAATAAAAACGGCTGCCCCGAGTGCCGCGAGGCGCCCGTTTTGTGCACGCTTGCCCCCCCGAACGTTCGCCCGAACCAGTGACGGCTCGTTTCCGTCTTGTTTCGGCTGGGCGAGAGCGATCAGCTCCGGCGGGAGGAGGGGCCCGAGGTTGGTGCCCCCACCCACCCTCAAAGCTGATCATGAAGGAGGGGGGGGGCGAGGGAGGAGATGAAGCCCATCTGGCCCTGGCAGCTGGGTCCACAGCTGGAGGGACGGGCAGTGACAGCTGACTTACCACACAGGGTCGGGCTGCAGGGATGGATGGGTGGATGGACGGATGGATGGATGGGTGGATGGATGGCTGCAGGGAGGAGGAAGATAAGTAGAGGTGAGCGAGATGGTTAAGGCCTTGCCAGCCTACCAGCGGTACCTTTTTTTTCATTTTTTTTGCATTTCTGCACCAGAAACTAAGACAAAAGAGGAGATTTTTAACTCCCCTGGCAAAGAACATTTCGACAGAACTCAGCGGGCGTCACGGCTAATTTGTCTGCCGCCTGTTGTCGGCGTTCAGCGGATAAGTAATTTTGTGAGCGGCGGGCCCGCGTCGGAGGAGTCTGAGCCGTGTTTGTCAGTCGCCTTGACAGCGCAGGCGTGCCTTTATTTTAATCAATACTCCTGTCTGCATATGCCGCAGGATGGCTCGCTTTTTTTATATGCCGGGTACAGGCCCCCTTAAGATCGGCAAAGCCGATTTTTATTTGCTAGGTGCACTCGTCTGTCTCGTCCATGCTGCTGTTTTTACTTGAATAAACACTATGATTGTGCTGGGATGTGGGTGCCGCCGCGATGTAGCTGTCCTAACCACACTTTGCATATTATAAACTCAACTTATACAACTTTTTGCGCATTTTGCATTAGTTTTTGGTCCTTTTTGGTTCTTGATTATACATTAACAATTGGAATGTCGGTTAACCCATAATTGACTTGCACATTTTGTTGTTCCATTTGTGACACTTCTTTGGGGAG
>CAAKHG010024053.1:0-11773 GCA_901007715.1 Dactylopterus volitans
TCCACATGCGACAGAACGAGAAAACGCGTTTTTTTTTTTTATGTTCACGGTGACATTTATGATGTCGCTGGCAGATTTGTCTCGACCTCTGGAGGAACCTTGCTAGCAGGGTTTCGTCTCTGGACTCGCGAGCGTTTGTTCCGCCTGACGTGCTCGTGGAACGTCGCAGGGTATATTTTGATCGGAGGCACAGACATATATACTAATGAGCCATAACATTATGACCACCGCATGTTCACCATAGAAAATAACACAAAAACTCTGCAATAAAGAGGTGTTGACATATTTGGATGATTGTTAGTGGGATTTTTTTTTTTAATGTTGTTGAACTGCACAGGGTTACACTGAGAGGTGTCCCTAATATTTCGATCATCCCACTCATTTGCAGTCGGGTGACCAAAACAAAACTCACACTGAAGGGAGATTTATTGATGGGCTGCTGTGTTATGGTAAAAATGTGGTGGTCATAATGTTATGGCTGAGCGACACAGCATAACAGCTGCTCAAAAGAGAAGCCAAAATAATTTTGATCTCCCCCTGGTGGCTGGCTGCAGTATAGGTCATAAACCCCGCCCCCTCCACGCTAGCGGATGGGTCTTGGGCCGAACTAAATTTTCCAAGTTCTCTTCATGTAATGTTGGACCTGGCGATGGCGTCTGTGCTGTTAGGTAGTTTTTCAATAATGTTCAATGTTTCTAAGTTTGATTTTTTAATTAGTTTTTTGATTGCGACGCCGTGATGGACAGCCGCTCCGGCTGAGACGCCGGCAGCCGCCGAGATTTACGAGCCAACTTTGATGGGTCCTTGATAACATGGTTCAGATTTTATAAAGCTTGTGATTGAAGATCCTTTTTTTTTTACATTAACAGCCCAGACTGGAGCAGAGTCACATTTCTCATTTTAAACTTCGGAAATTACACAGTTCCACCAAAATTACAAAACAAGCCGAGAAACGGATTTTACCGTTTTTTTTTCAGCTTTTTTTTTCATTTGTCACATTTTCGTGAATTAATTTGCGAAGGATCGCTTTAGTACTCTTTGGCCAACTCTCTTTTTCACTTAGATATTTCATCAAATTACCATTGACTCCATCATCCAGGTGTATTCAATGGTGAGTCCACCAGGTTTTTCTGGTTCTATGAAATCATGGACTCCAGATTAAGCTAAAAAAAAACAAAAAACAAGCTGTATATTGAAATATGAATGAAAATCAGAGGGCCCTGCTTTTGCCTCAAATAAGCATCGCCCTGTTTGTTCTCGCCACATCAGCAGCCTCCCGCCCGCACGCAGGTATATTTAATTCACTTAGCGCAACGCCGGCTGCGGGAGCGGATGCCACCGTAAGAACGCGGAACCCTGGGGTCTCCTGGAGGATGAGATATTTATGAGCCTCGCCGGCGTGCCTGCACGCTCTCGCCTGCACGCCCCCTGCGAGCTGCAGCTGTGGGCTGCGGCGGAGCTAACGCTAACGCCACGGATGCCGGTTTGGGCGTTTGGAGGCGGGTTTGGGGGAAGCGATTTGGCGTCAACAGCTCGCCGGTTTCATCGTTTATTTGTGATCGTTTGAGCGAATGCGCCAGTGTCGTTTCCGCCCCGCTAACTTAACATGCGGAACAAGAGGAATCCTCCGTAAGCTCCGCCTCCTCCCGCCTGGTGCAAAGCCAACGCTCCGCAAGCAGCTGGCCCTTTGTGCCTTGGCCCTTTCGAGCCGTTCCGGATCTCCCGCTGGCCTGGCTCTCTGCGCCGAGCATGCTGGGAGTTTCCTGGGCAGAGACTGGCAAGGCGAGGGAAAGGCCACCGACGCCGACAGGCTGCCATCTTGGTAGCTGCCGCGGCACAACGGAGGGCGAGTGGACGGAGGCAGAAGGGCTGCGGAGGAATTACGGCGTTTGATCGGCTCAGCGGACGTAGAGATCAAACACTTTTTAACAGGCCGAATCGCCGGTTCACGATATGGCCACCATTTTACATTTTCACGACGTCATTTCATTAAATGAATAAGTGAATGGCTAGCGTAAAATTGAGTAGAATCGCTTCAAAAATTTTGAAAGTAGGCGTCTTGCTGTACCATGTGAGTTGTGTTTTTTTACTTTTATTTTTTTAGTTGTGAATGTCAATTTAATAGGTGACATGAGCCGAATTTGGCGCGGCAAACATCAGCATTTACAAGCTTACATGTAAAAATCTCCGCTTATTTTCCCGCGTCGCATCAAAAGTGCCGGCCGAACTGCAGTCAAGCTACAAAACGGCGACAAACACCACGTCCAAAAACTTCATTTCGATCAATATCCGATGCAGTCATGAATCATTTTCAGAGGCTGGGAGCCAAAATGCTAAAATGTGAGCTAACGTGTGATTTTACATTCCGCGTCCCGCTCATTAATCAGCCACTAAGATCATCGCCATCATGATCAGGGAATTAATTTGGCTTCATTTTCTTCACATTGTCACTCTGACATTCTCAAAAACGCGCCTGTTGAAAACACCCAATCATTGTCTCGTTAACTGCTTAAAGGCAGTCTGGCTCATTTGCATGTCCTGCCATGAATATCATTCACAGCTCGCCTGCTTCTGCTACTTCTGTCGTCGGTTTCATACTTTTTTGCTCCCCAAAACCGTCTCTGCCACAAAAGAGGATTGTTTGTCGCATGCATGACTATCATTTTATTCTATGTATTTCTGTTGTCACTGTTTGGGGGAAAAAAATAGTAATTTATGAGATTTTAACTCAATTTCATTGAGTAATAATGCTGGCAGCCTAACACACACACGTGCAGTTTCACTTACAAAACGTTATAGTTGTGGGAACATTCATGTCCGACTGTCAGCATGTTGTCACCGGTTCGACGCGAGCTAACGTCGGCGAGCGCAAACGCGAGCTCAGCCGATCTCCTCAGGATCACAAATTAGTTTTGTTGTCCAAGTAAGCTTGTTACAATATACGGGACGCATACTGCGTCCAGACATAATATAGAGAAAACTAGAATTGTAGTCGCTGCGGCGACGTGCAAAGCAAATTAAAGGAGTGTTAATGCATCTGAGCAAAACAGGACAGAGTAATGAGCCCAGAGGCACCGAGGCGTCCGTCCGTGCTCGGTCCTGTCGAGAGGCTCCGGTCTTTTTGAAAAATTATAGCGAATTATAAACCACAATCTGCAGGATGTGAACATTTGTCATTTTTCACTTTTTTTTTTTATTTATTTATTTTTTTGGGTTTGTTTTGCCCATCCACGCAAGAGATACTGTCCGAGTATCACTTGGCGGCGTCAGTTTGATTAACATGATCCACCAAAACAGCTGATTTAATCAGAGGGGGCAGATAATAAACTGCGTGAGCTGGCGGGCCCCCGCACCCCTCCTGCTGCCGCCGCCGCCGGATTCAGGTGGTGCTAGGCGGACCCGCGCGCCGCGCGTCAGACGCACGGGTCTCGAATCCGAGTGGAACGTCTTGGGTTTGCTGCTCATTTCCGCCGCAAACGTCTGCATGAGGCGTTAAAGCGGCAGACGAGAACAATCCGCTGGGCATGTTACCGCTCACACACACACACACACACACACACAACTGGTAAACAGCTCCCTGTCACTGAGCTGGGCCGTAAACTTACAAAAAAAAACAATCTACCCACCGCCGTAATTCATAATAAAAAAAAAAAAATAGTGACGTAACCGGTGGGCCGAAATCGCACGCGGGTGCCTTTTTTTTTTTTTTTTAAAGTTGCCGCCATCGGGGAGAATTATGGCACATGAGACCCCGAGGGGCCCTTTTCTTGTGTGTGCCTTTCAAAGCCGCTGTCGCTGATGTAATTCAAGCTGGTGGACGGTGGCAGGATCAATCAGAGCGGGGGCGGGGACGGCGGGGCGGATGGGGGAGTGAGACGGGAAAACGGAGGAGGCGGCCGAGGGCTGAGAAAGGGAAGGTGGAGCAGGAGCGGAGCGTTTGCGTTCCCTGCTGCGTAGTAAAGTATGGTCATAAACGGGCAGACCCCCCTCCCCACTCCCCGCGCCCCCCCCGCCGCCCCTTGTGCGAGCGCTATTTTTATACCCGCTAATACGCGGCGTTGGTGGAGCGGCTCAAGCGGTGAGGCGACGAGAAAATATTATTGTTGGCCCGGAGTTGAGAGCGCCGTTCGGGATCCGTCCACATGCCGCGCGTCCGTGCAGGAACACGGCGGCCCAATTAGCCTTGCAGTTTTTTGTTTTTTTAAACTATTAATATTAGATTAACGCTTGAATGCCCGAACATGTTGCGCCCGCTCGCGCCAGCTCCGGAAAAAAAAAAACAAGGGTTTGAGATGCGAAGGTCAAAACGGAGAAAGCAGGCTGGCCCGATTTAGCCGAGTTTTCAGCCTCAGAGCCGAGTTACAGGCGATTTGATATCGTTTTTTGCGATATTTTGTTGGAAAGGAGGAGCTTCCTGTGTGATCCAGTTCTTGCTGGAGGAGCATCAGGTGCCACTTGTTTGTGTATCATCGAATGGGATTAATCATTTAGAGCTTTGTGTGTGTGTGTGTGTGTGTGTGTGTGTTTGGAAAATGAGGCTCCTACAACCAAATGAAAACTTGCTGCGTCTGTATTTTACTTACTTTTCCGCTACCTCCATTGTTTGCCTGATATTCTAATCCTGCTCCGATCTCGATGACCAAACGGAGTTATTGTTGCTCACCATTGTCATTGTCTCTTGGACTTATTCAGGGGCATTATACATGTGTACAAATACAAAACACGAGCGGCTATATATGGCTGCTCCAAACGCAAATGGTGGCGCAGAAGACGGACGCGGCGGGCTAGCCCGGCAGCAGCGCACTGAGGCTAGCGCGCTGGCGTTTGAGGGGGGGCGGCCTGCGATCTGGTCGAAAAGCAGACAGGAAAGAGGCAGTAGAGGGAAAAACGCTCAAACTAATGTGGCGGCCAGAGTTGGGCGGAGCGGCGATGCCGCAGATGAGGGGAGGAGTCCAGACATGGACGCCGGGGATATTCCTGCCTTCATGGGCCAGGTTTGATAAGCAGAGTTCAGAGAGTCCAGCAGGTGAGCGTGAGCGAGGTGTTTCAGCTGCAGCTCCTAAATTTAGAAGAGCAGCTTTGGTCCTTGTAGGTGCAACTTCAGGCGTTCGCGTGACTGTTCCCTGCAGGCTCAGAGGGGCTGTACTCGACTACGGAAGGCGGAGGAGGGAGGGGCCGCGCCGGCTGCGTTCTGCGATTGGCCGCTGGTGACACGTTGACACGTTGCCCCCCTACGTCCGCCGGCTCATTCGACTGTCAGACACGTCCAAGTTGCGCCAGAATTCAGCCTCGCACACACCCGAGTCCCCGGTGACACACTCGAGAGACAGACAGACAGACAGGCAGACAGACAGATTCCTTGAGTTGACGGAAACATTGCGAACATTTCTGCAGATGTCGCGTTTTGGCAGCGAGTCGTACTTGCATGAGCGTGCTTGCGCGGTCACGATGACCCCCCCCCCCCCCCCCCCCCCCCCTGCAAAGAGGTGTTAAACCGCACATTCGGCGATCCGATGGCAACCGAACACAATGAGTGCAGGTGTAAATGCATCGAGGACGGATGCTTGGAGCTGCTGCCCACACACCTCTGGCTGTCAGGTGCCTCATCTCATGTGATCAATGACAATCGCCGCATTCGTGTCACCTGGAAGGCGGCGACAGCGGCACAGGCGGCGATTTGGACGCTGGAGAGACGTTCAAGTGCCACACGGTCATGAGAACATGATTCTTTTGGTAGAATGACGTGCCGATTGTGGTCCATGGCTTGTGAAGGGGGCTGCTTCTTCATTAGAGAGGGACAAATCAACAAATAATTCAGGATGAAAGTAGTCCAAATACGTATTCATTGATTTTCTTTTTCAATTCAGGTCTCATGTGTGATATTCCCGACTGCGTCACGTCCGCTCTAATCCCCGCGGTGCTTTTTCTCGGCGTAGCTTTCCGGGGTCGGAGGTTTGTCAGTCCGTCAGCCTTTCTGGCAGCCGTCGGTCGCGGCGACGCCGCTGACAGCCGAGCGGCCCGAGCGACAGCCTGTCCATGAGAATCCGCCGTCCTGTCACTTTGCCGCTTCTCGCCCGGCTGGCTGCGTCGGCGCGCGTGACTGTGGCAGGATGCGCCTCCGTGTGCGATGTCCGGCCTTCTTGTTTAGTTTGCTTGTTGCCGACCGCGTAGCGACGCGTCATGAAAGTGTCATGGTGGCGACACCATGGGAGAGTTACATAAAGAAACAAGCCCATATTCCCTTTACCGCAAATTCATCAAAATGTATCCTGTTATAATACTTGCTCATCAAATATATAAAAAAAAACGACAAAACAGCAGCAGGTTTTTAAAAAAAAAAAAAATCTGAAATTGCATCAGCTGGCCTTTTGTAACAATAATGGCGAAGAAGCTAAAGTCACAACAACAACTGAGTTAAGGTCTGAAACCTTTCGAAAGAAAAAAAAAGAATACTTTGAAAATCCCAGATGAAATTGTATGGTCACAGTTGCGCCATGATTTTATGAATATTAAAAAAAAATAGAAATAAGTAGAAAGTCCCAAAATGTAGCAAGAATGTTACAAATTATTACAAAAAAATAGAGACCCAATATGGACAATATATAAACAAATCAATTGTCACAGTTGCTCCATTATGCCATTATAGGAGGAGTGTCAACGTTTACAAAAATGTATACACATGTACACGGGGCTGTAAAATAGATAGACACGTTATTTATGAATTTTAACCGCAGTTGCGCTGTATAACCAATAGAGGGCTCCATCTCTCATTCATAGACCTCAATATCACTAATTCAAAGCCGATCAAGTACTTAACAGACGAACGTTTATTGATTGAAGCGCTAAGAGCGCACATATCATTCTCCTGAGTAAGTAAGGCAGCTAAGGGAGCTTTGACACCCTCGAGCTAGCTGTCGCTCTGCAGGGAACTTCCTAGCCTGGCTTTAGATGTTTCATTAGCTTTAAAAATACGTCGTCAATTGACACGGGCTGCATTGCCACACGTTGCTCCGCTTCTTACTGACCGCCTTCGCCTCCACTGTCAAGTTAAAGTCACGTGATATGCGATACGCTATTTGTGCAACGTAACGTGTCCCATGTATCTATCACGTATGAGGATATCTGCGAACCAGAGAACATTTATTGTCAAGTTAACTTTATCATCTTTAGCTTTCAGGCAGCATTTACACCCCTTAATACTTTATTGTTGGTGAGAAATGAACGAGGAGGAGGAAAAAAGAACGACGTGTCGTGTACACGGTTATTGATTTTTTTTTAAACGGTTATGAATTGCTCTCCGTGTACATGTGTAGATATTGACACCCCTGCATTATAGATATAACGATTTAAGGAGAAAGTACCAAAATGTAGCAAGAATATTACAAAATATTACAAAAAATAGAAATAGACCCAATACAAACATATGTAAACAAACAATAGAAACAATCATAAGTAGTAATGAAATGTAAAGTACCTCTTTCAAACAGAGCGGTATGTAACAGACTCGCAGTACTCTCAGCTCTCTTGAGGTGCTCAAACATGCGTCCCTGCCACAGTTGAATTTTTAAATTCTCAATGAATGTATAAACGTTTGCAGATGATACTGTGATCCTCCTATTGACATTGTTTTTAAAGGGGTGCTCAAACATCTGCATGCCGCACCGCACGAAACTTTCGTTCAGTCGACTGGAATCACCGCTGGTGGAGGAAATGGCTAAAAATGCTAAGCTAACTGTGCGAGCAACTGAATGTAAAACTGAGTTGCACGAGCACTTTACGGTTAATCCCGCGAACTAGGCTTCCTATATGAAAAAGCTAAACTAAAGATGCCACCGGTCAATCCTGGCGCGATTAACTCAATGTTAGCTATCAATGTTTGCGATCGCAGGAATATTCCCCACTTCTGGAGCCAGTCGGAGGCAAATTAGCGGCGGATATTCAGAGAACGTAGGTAGGGGGGGGGCAAACATCGCTTGCTGATGCGATTACGCCAATTAGTGTGCAGGTTTTCTGCAGTTTAAGCCCACAGACAAACTGTGTGTCTGATTGAGAATGAAATTATGCGTTGGATGATATTTGAATAGCAAACTGCTTTATACAAATGCATTTCATTGTGATACTTTCCCATCTCCCCGTCATGAGGAAAGTAAACATGTGTACACACAGTAAATTAATTGTACAAGCACTCAAACTCCCAACAATTGATGCCCTTGCATTTGTTGATGAGTAATTGCTTCACTTATCAGCATTTATCCGCCTGACGGATGTAGATGTTTGTGTCAGATTTGGCATCGATCCAAGAGTTGGAAACCGACCAGGATGGTCGAGCGACTGGCACGTGGACCCGGTTTCGCCCGCGTGGCTAAAAAAACGCTGGATTATAGCCTCTAAGTGGATATTTGGAGCATTCGAGTGCCGGGAGTCAGCAGCGGAGCGCCGCATTCGTAAGGCGGCCTCGGACTGAGACAGTCGTCTGCTGGAGACTTATTTTCTTCCAAATAAGCTTTTAAAAGAGAGTGGGGAAAAAAAGGTAATCACAATGATGTTTTGGCAATTCAAAAGTTTTTTTTTTTTTTTTTGTAGCTAAATGGAGAAGTGCCGTGGCATCCCGCCAGGCGAAGGCCGATCATGGATGTTTGATCAGGTCATCGGCGTTAATAGCCGCACATAGCGATGGCTGACTGCTGGCGGCGGCCCCGATGCTCCGCGCTAAAAGGCGACAACGACCCCCCCGCGATCCGTCGGCGGGGCGGGCGCCGAATCTATTTGCGGAGCGCGTGAACAATCGGCGTAGTATGAGGCAGCCCTCGCCGAAAGTGATGATTCACATGGATTTGGAAGGGTGGAGGAGAATTCGCCGCGTCCTCTTGAAAGAGCCCAAAAAGAAGAAGAAGAAGAAGAAGAAAATGAGGAAGGGGGGGGGAAAAAAGGACATGTGTCTGCAGCTTATGGTGAAAAAAAAAAAAAAGGCCCCGTCTGGTGATGTCAGGCGAGGGCGTAACTGATACTCCGGCGCTCATCTCTTAGCCGGGGGCTTCTTGGCAGCGCTCGCCGCTGCCTCTCAGCGTTTTTACTTGATTAAAAAGCGCCCAGGAGTTTGTAAGCGCGCGGTAGGTGCGAGCACACACCCCTGACAGCTTAACACACTGATTATTCAAGCCTCTTAGGCTAAGCCACGGCACTCGAGTGATGAGCGTCAACTCCCCGCTCACACACACGCACACACACGCACACACACACACGCGGTCTCAGTTTCTCCCTCGCTTTTTATTCTTCATTTGAAAGAGTGGAAAAGCCAGTGACAGCTTGCAGAAGGCAAACCTGTTGTCTGGGAGGAAGAGGAGCGGGATGGGGGGGGGGGGGGGGGATCAGTGACACTGTGCTTGCTACGGCGCCGTGGCTTTATTTAGACATAATCCGCCCAGCATCGCTGGCAAGTTTCTTTTTATGGAGCTGGCGAACAGTAGCCGGGCCGCGCATTGTTCCGCGCCGCGGACCACCACCGTCAGCGGTGCGCGTCTGACACACACACACACACACACGCACACACACGCACGCACGCACGCACGCACGCGCGAATGTTGACATGTTTCTATTGCCGTGTTCTGTACAGTCACTTTCTTTTTTTTTATTTTTCAAAATGCTTGAACGTGCTCTGAATGTGAAAAAAACAACAAAAAAACATGAAATAATCCTTACAAACGTCATTTTGGACACGATTGTGGAAGCTTGGGGTGGTCTCCAATTTCTTAAAAAGTATAAAAGGTGAAATTCAACTTTAAAATGGCATCATAACAAAAGCACGTTTTTTTGAGGAATACCTGAAATATGAAGAGATAACAACTTTTCATGATGGAGATATGATGGACTGCCGGGGCTTCCTGGTACTTGGTGTTAGACAGAAAATAACGTCACATCCAGCGATCAGCCATAACATTATGACCACCTGCGTGTCCACCATAGAGTACAATACAACAGGCCTGCGATCAGTTCTCCCTTCAGAAGGAGTTTTATGTTGGATTTTGATAGAATGTGTGTGAGAGAGGCGTTGACATGTTTGATTGATTGTTATTGGGACTGTAGTTTGTGATGCTGTTGAACTGCACTGAGTTACACTGAGAGGCGTCCCTAATATTTTGGTCAGTCCTCGTTTTGCAGTCTCGTATATAAGATTCCCAGGATGAGGCGCTCCGATGTTAAAGGGGCTCAGATCAGGAAGCCTTTTCTCACAAGTCTGGAGATTTTATTGCGCGTGTGGAAGTTTCCCGTCATTTGTGATGTCAGAGTCTCTTTTCTATAATCGGCCGGGCGGGAGCCGCTCTGAACCGAGGTGTGTGTCATGCGCGCCGGCGGTTGCAGCGGCGCAGGCGCACGGACGGGGGCAGCCTGCGCCGCGATTGGCCGGGGGCACGCCGCTTCCACCGCGCCGCGCCGCATCCGACCGACAGATTGGGCCCCGGCTGGAGGCCGAGACACGGCGAAGGCTCACCTGGCGGCTCCGCTCATGTGTGGACGCCGGGGATGGCCGCAGGGCAGGAAGGAGGCGACCTCGAGTGCTCGCGATGTTTGGAGAAGAGAAAGCTAAAGGAGCAAGAACCACCAAAAATATGAACTCGCGAGGTTTCATCCGAATCTTCTCTTCAGATTTACAGACATTAATGAACCCTGTCGGTTGTGGTGATGAGGTGACCTTCCCTGCAGCGCCACCATCAGGTCAAACTTTCAGTTCTAGAGTTAGTGTATCCAAATCTTTTCTGATTTGGGGTGCACGATGGTGGCCCCGCCGCTTCCTCTTATTTTTATCTCCCTTTTTGTGGTCAGTCACTATAAAGTCTCACTCACCACCTCCTCTTTTGTTATCCGGGCTCAGGACCGGCAGCGGCAGACTTAAAGAGTACTTTTATTTTTTCTATTTTTTGGTTTCCCCATACACCCGCTTCCCCTCTAAATTTGTCATCCCAAGGAACAATATTTTCAATCGACCAAGAGCTGGAACGACGACTCCAACATGGCCGACTGCACGGCTGGTGGGGCCTGGAACTGTTCTGGTGACGTTGTTTTGTTGAGGTGGAGAAAAGGGGGACCACGTTTTCTTTAGCATCTAGTTTTGCTGAGTGACTTTCGCGGCGGTGGTAGGTAGGGTGGGCGGGTGGGTGGGCGAGGTTGGGGGCAGAACCACTTAAGCCAAAGGGGTGGTTGCGAGGTTGTGGCGCCCGAGTGTGTTTGGAGGGAGATGTTCGGTGGAGGGGCCCTCCCCATGTGCTCTCCGCCCAGGGTCGCTTAAGGGCGGCTCAGGTCACCTAAGACCCTGGTCCACAAGCCCAAATCTCACTAAGTTTGTAAATCCTTGTCAAAAAAAACCCAAAAAAACATCGTAATTCATGACTCAACCGTCCACCATCGCTTTGTCACGCTGGCAGATGATGTCATCCGCAACACGCCGACGGCTCCTCGGGTTTCTCGTAGTGAAATGAGCGCCGATGTCACCGACTCGGCGCGGCCGTGACTCCGAGGCGGAAACCGCGCATTCCTCGCTCATTAGCCGGCGACGCAGACGCCACCCTTGATTAGCTCCGTAGCGCTCGGATGGAAACTGACTTCATAAGAAAAAAAAAGAAAGGAAAAAAAAAAAGAAAAGCACATTAAAAGGGAATTAAATTTCCGCCTCCCGCGTGGATTAGAAGAATGACAATCAAGGTTGTAGCTGCGCGTTTGGCTGCTGCTTCGCTTGATGACAGCGGCGTCACCGCCCCCCCCCCCCCCTCCCCCCTCG
>CAAKHG010024071.1:15159-26507 GCA_901007715.1 Dactylopterus volitans
ATGCACAGCAGCTCCGAGCTACGAGGAGGGAGAGACCATGTTCATGTCAGTGTCAGCGAGGACAAGGCAGCGCTGTTTATGCGTGTCTGAGGACATGCACACATGACCTGTACTCTGTGTGTGTGTGTGTGTGTGGGACTGAAAGAGTAATAGCGAGGATATTTTTGGGCCGTTGCTCACTTTGCGGCACACTTTTTAAAGACTAATTTGAGGGTTAGGACTTAAATTTAGTCGACAGGATAGAACTGGGTTTAGGGTTAGTTACATAATTGAGATAGCTGGGGCTAGAGGTGAGGGGCTATGCATAGTGTTTGTGCATGTGTGTGTGTGTGCGCGTGTGTGTGACTCGAGCAAGTTTATCTGTCACCATGGCAGACGGTGATTTGCCTCTCAAGAACAAGCACAGGCTTATCTGGCAGTTATGGTAATCGATTAACTTCCCATAAAATCTTCTGCTGCCCTTAAAAGAACCAATCAGGCGGACGGAAATGGAAAATAAATCAATAAATAACACATATATCTCATTTCCTGTTCATGGAGACGCGTGAACAGTAAATAATGAGACGACTCCCTGATGCCATATGAATGCGCTGGTAACACATGAGCAGATGGAGGAATTGTGGGTGTTTGGAGGGAACACGGTTACACGGCTGCAGGTAAATCACAGTGATTCCAACCCCCCCCCCCAAAAAAATAGGACCCACTGCAGCAGCAGCGGCAGCAGCGGCGGCAGCAGCCTCCAACCTGAGGCTACAAACTAACTCCGGGCTCGTTTCTGCACCAGCGAATGCGGAGCGCGGAGGAGCGACGCGGATCGGCTGCGCCAAATGCGCCGGTTCACCCGGTCCGCCGCACCTCCAGCCCCCCTCGGCCCGGGGAGAGGCGGGAATCCGGCAACAAGTCCCCGCTTGGAGCTCGGCACGTCCGCGCTTCTCGCGTTTAAACCGCGACCGCTGGAGCTGCCGCAGTCGCAACGGCCAAGTTTACCAATGAGCACACACACACACACACGGAGACACACACACACACGGAGAGACACACACACGCGCGCACACGCGGCCAGGGCACAACTTTTACGCACGGAAGAGAGGGTACGGGACGGGCTGCGCTTACCGAGTGAGGAGAACTGTGTCCCAAAAAAAAAAAAAAAACTAATATTAATAATTGAAAAAAAAAAATCAGCTGATTCGCAACTGCTTCGGCGCGTTTTATCCTCCGTCTGAACCTCCCGGTGCCTCGTGCGACGCGGTGACGCACCGGCGTGGCGGCTGCGGCTCCGTCTTCAGCCTGCGCGCGTTTCTGGGCATCGGAGAGTCCGGAGGAGCTGCGCGGTTCAGCTGAGTCCGCCTCGCTCTGCGCTCCGCCGGGCAGCCTGGCAGGACGCGGCTGCTGCTGCTGCTGCTGCTGGGAGGAGGAGGAGGAGGAGGAAGGGAGGGTGGAGGTTTGGGAGGGGGGAGGCACCACGAAGCAGCCGCGCATGGCTTCATGGGTTATGTAGTCTTGACTGGTGCGTGCGCGCGCGCGTGTGTGTTTGCGCTGCAGGTCTGTTTTCCATGAACTCCGCTAAGCTTCGGTTTCACGTCTTCACACGCAGAAACACATTAGCGAGCATGATGAGGGATTACGGGGGAAGTGTTGTCAAACACAGCGGCTGCAGGCTGCGCGGGGATTAAGACGTGGGACCGAGGAAGGCGCGGGGCACATCAGGCGCAACGTTTAGAGCGGGAGTGCAAAACACAACCGTGGGACAAACACGGCGAAGATGACGTGGGAATATTTAGAAAATTTCAAACGACGTGTGAGATGGGTGCAAAGAGAGGAGGGCGGGGCGGGGTGGGGGGGTTCTTTTAGTCATCCAGATCGTGAAGGCCTCAGATTTTAGATTTGGAGCCACCTATTTGTATTTTTACCATACTGACCTTGCTAACGTTATTGTTATTTGCCTGCGGAGACATTTATGCCAAACAGGAAAAAAAAAATTAACTGGAGGACCAAAACAGGATGCGTTTTGTTTTTGTTTGTTTTTTTATGTGTAGAAATATAAGAGCCAAAATAAAGACCCGTGTACCCTCGATGTAGGCTTAGGGCTAGCTAAAGGTGAGCTCCGCGCTAAGATGGATATAATCCTCATGTTTGTTTCATATGTTTTGGTCGTCACGGATGCGCAAAAGTGATTTCATTTTCTTCTTCACCGGTTACGCATCCGCCATCGTATCGGTGCTGCCGGGAAGGCCTGCCTCAGTTTGAGCTGAATTATGAGTCACGGGTCATCTTTAATTTTGACATTGTGGAGCAACTTTTATTGCTTCTTTCGGCCTGAGTATTGTGACTATGTGCTCAGCAGACGGGTGCGGCAAGCACAGCAGCACCAGCGTACCCACCTCCCACCTCCCTTTGGACTGGCGGTTTTGGCCGACGGGCGGGTGTTGTCTTCTCTGGGAGAGAACGCTGCTCGGGAACTCTGGTCGGGTGTTCCACGCCGTCATCGATATGATTGTTCTCAATTCGCCCCCCCGAAGCCGAGCCCTCTATTTAGCACCTCTGTCGACGCGACGGGCTTGCTGCGTGGTAGTCGCGTTCAAAAACCGGAAGTGTGAAGAGCAGATGTCGTGGTGACGGGGCGAAACCTTCGCAGCGCCGCTGGTAAAAAACCGCGCCGCCTCGCACGGCTGTAACCGTGGCGCTCCTCCACCCAAACAACACCGCTCGCCTGAGAAACAATGTCACAATGAAAAGAGCATTTCATAACTTAACTGTGCACAGTCAGAGACCTTGATAGATGGAATCCTGCGCTGAGACAATACCTCCACTTTCTTTGAGGTCAACCGCCCCCTTGAGCTTTCATTGTTCCAGGCTGCCCTCTCCCCCTCTTTCTCATCGCTGGATGTGCTACAACTACTTAAATAAGCATGTGAGAGAGTGTGTGTGTGTGTGTGTAGTGGGGTGTGGTGTGCGTAGGAAACGCTTCCGCCTCTCAGCAGCCGAGAGCGTCTAAATTTAGTGGCCCGTGCCACCGCCGTCCAACTGTCACAGGCTGGGCTGGGCCGCGCAGGAAAGAGACTGGAGGCGCGTCGGAGTCCGGATAAGTCGTAGGAGCCCGGGCGCGTCGATCTGAGAATAACACATTTGTTCATCACGCGCCCCGAACGCAGCGCCGCTATAAATACCCGGTGCCGGGGCTCCGCCGGGCCGGAGGTCAAGGGAGCGCCGACGCATGAGGCGCGAGCAGGGCCCGAGCTCGGCACCGCGCGGCGCTTCCCGTCTTTGTCGACTAAAAAAAAAAAAAAAAAAAAAAATCCTCCGGCTTCAGCGATGAAATATGCCGCTCGTATTCAACGCGGCTGTCGACGAGGAGATAAACCCCACTCACGCCTTCCCTCGCTGCTGTGAAAACTCAAATTTGACAGCCTTCAGCCCCCCCCGCCGCCCTCCAAAAAAAAAAAAAAACATTCCTTGTTTTGGCGGCCCTATTTCGCCGGGGTAATTCGTGCTGTAATTAGACCGGACTCAAGTGCCAACACAGTCAAAACCTTTTGCATTTTCCATTTCCGAGACGCTCCCGTTCCCTGACAGGCCCGTTGACCTTTCTCATCTGCTGAGTGCAGGAAGCAGCCGCAGCCAAGGACCATTTCCAATCCTCCTTGTCTATTTGATTATGAGATGTGTCTGTTTGATTGTCTATTTGGAGAGCGGCACCTCCTTTATTGACTTAGCTTCTGACAGACCCCCCACTCGCGCATCCTCCTCTAATGTGATTCCGCCACCGTGACATTGTTTGTCAGATGATTACAGGAAGATGCCACAGTGAGTTTGCTTTAATGAGCTATGGCATGTCATTTTGAAAAAGAGGGTGCTATTAACATTAAAAAAAATACCCCAACAACAGCGTGGAGCTGCATCAAAAAGCGACCTATTTGAAGGCTGTTTATGTCCCTGTTCGCGCTGTTATTAAACAATTTATTTTTTTATATAGACACCTGATGTCAACAGAAAAAAGCAGAAGTACCAAAAAGGAGGAAGAAAATCATTCCAATAAATAATTCAAGGAAATTAATTCATAGACATGTGTTTCTATGAATTTGTGAATTTCTCTTGGAGATAAATGACGTATCTATCTGTCTATCTGTCTGTGAGGTCTACAAAACCACAATCAGCATGTTCAGCCTCATCTTACGGCCGCCAATGCGCCAACTCACACGTGCAAACTGTTGCGGTTTATGAAGAATTATGCAAAAATGCTGATCGTAATTTATGATAATTTCATGGGAACCCTGGCGCCGAACATTCTTACGCAGCTCAAAAATGATTAGACTTAATTAAAGCAGGCGGGCCCACCAGCGCTGTTGTTATTGATCATCTGGCGCCCTCTAGCGGCCTTTACGAGGACCGCCGATTTTTTTTTTTTTTTTTTTTAGTTGGGGTGAAAGGTCATCGCAGACAAACATGGCGGCCGCCAGAGGAACGACCGTGGCACTGAAGGCTGTGAAGAAAATAGCGATTCAGTTTTGTCCGTTCGAGTCGAATGTCAAGTCGACGCGGTAAGACGCGCCGCCGTCCTGCGAGGCTTCGCTTTTCTGTGACTAGAATTCGAGAAAAAATGGTCATTTATCGATGAACCTGACCCGAGTTAAAGAGCCACGGATGTGACTGTGGTCGCCGCGTCGTTTAAGCTGCGACCATTTACGGGAAAACGCGCTGCAGGCGCTGTTGGCTTTGTGTGACGATGATTGTTGTTTCTAGCGAGCGTTTGGAATCGGCGAAGCTGCAGCCGCCGCCGCTTTTCCCGTCTGTGCTCACCTTCCGCGGGGACGACTTCCGGCTTCTCCACCCGGGTGACCGGAAGTGTTGCCTTTTAAACGTAGTCCGAGCAGTTCAAGTTCGGCTCGCCATGTTGGAAACGCAGGAAAAGTGTAAATCAGACACGAATGGGTCCAAACATTCCGAGCCGACCGACGGAGGTCTCACTCTGCTGCTAGTTTCGGGACCGGTCATCGGCGGCGTCAGAGAGCCCGTTCAAACATGGTGGAGAGTCGGCGGCCTCCGACTGCGGCGTTTTTACACGTGTGCGCTCTGCTCTTTTGGCCCCCCCCGCAGAGAGTTCCTGTCCAGGGTGAGCTCGGACAAGGTGAGAGCCACGAACATGAACTGCGAGGTGATCTCCACGGTGAAGCATGACCACTCTGAGCCCGTGGTGGATGTTACGTTTGGTAAGTATGCGCGACCAGGCGCGTTCGGAAAGTGTTGAGCGGACAGTTTGGTCAAGGGTCGCGTGGTCGTACTGCTTGCAAGGCGTGAAACACTGGCGGTTCTCACGTCATGTACATTTGCTTATCCATCACATTTAATAGCTTACCTGCGTAAATAGTCTGGGCATCACCCAGAAGTCACCCTCCGTGGCCTCTTTGCCCTCAGCTTTTAAAACTGCCGTTATTATACCACGATATATAAAAAAAAACTAGCATTGAACCAAGAATTCTGAGCAATCAAACCCCCCTTTTGTGTCTAAACAAACCGAAAAGGCTGCCGCTCATCGACTAAGTGCCAGTTTGTCTTTATGTAATCTTTTTGATCAGTTTAAATCAGGCGTGTGGTCCCGTCCTTCCCCTCCGACTGCCCTGACCAGAGTAGTAATCCATCTGCTTACTACAGCTGATTCTGACTTATCGCGCTCATTAAAAGAAGCATAATGATATCCAGAGGAAGGCGTCTTCTTGGTTTCGGTCTTATTTATTATATGTGTGCGAGTTACAGCAAGAGAATCGGTGGATTTACAGAAGTTTCGTTTATGGGCGAGTTTTTAGAAGACCATTTTTTTAAGAACATGCAGTAATTCTGGCTGCTGTGCTGATGACACACAGCCACGTGTTCCCGTACAACCAATGAGCGAGACTTTTTTTTTTTTTTTTTTTTTTGCTATTAAATGCCAAAAAAAACAGTAATGTGTTGTCAGGTCAGCCAAACGCTGGTGCGCTGGTATGTGAATTTTACTTTTAGCCTCGGTAACTTCACTATTTCTGAAAGCTCCATCAGTCCTCAAAGTGACTTTTGATTCCTGTCTGACATGCAAGTCTCGTCACAAGACTATTACTAAGAAAGCTTTTTTTTAAATGTATTAATATAGTAAAATTAAACTTATTGTATTACTCCTGACTTGATCGTTGCAGTGCACTTTTCTCTGGTCTTCCTAACGGTGCCATTAGAACCTCCGAATGCTGCAACCAGAACAGAAACAAAAACCGCAACCTTTGGTCATATGACCGCCATTGTGGCCTTTCTACATTGGTGGTTACCCTAATTGTTAATCCCGTATGACATTCAAAGCTTCTGGATTTAAGTCATTTTAGCCAGCGTCCTTTTAACATTGCTGATCAGATTTGGTTGTTGTATCCTAAATATTGAGTTTGTTCATTGCATTTTTGTTTTATGTATTGTTATAGTTGTTCAGTGTATTTGGACCATGTTGCATAGTGATTATAAACTTTAAATACAACAGATAGACTGGCATACACACTTGTCAATGTGCACAGTAGCGTGGAATTCCTCGGCATGCTCCACAAACATCCCTCGGATGTTCAGTTTGTAAAAGTTGTGGATGCTACGTGTTCACACAGCTGCCGGAACAACACCGCCGCTCCCTGTTTAAATTTGAATCCCTTGATGGAAATGGTCCGGAAGTTAAAATGTCGACCATGAAATTTGCTCTCAAATTCAACTGACAAACACACTCCGCCTCCGATTCGGCGTCAAAAAGAAACACACGTGCAGACGCCTTTGGGGCGATCTGACCTGAGTCACAAACAGGAGCAGCCAAGCAGCCGAGTCAGCTCTATTTGTACATCCCCCGAACCAGGAATCACACTGGCTCAGAGGGCGACAACCTCGATTTGAGTGACGAGAAACCTTTTTAAGAACGAAACAAAGGGGAGGAAACCTAAAGGAAGATGAGTCATAAAGGAGGCGTCCCTCCGGCAGGATGAGCAGACGTGCAAATAGATGGACAGGATTTACAAGAATTGACTGATAACAGTGACAGAATTACTGATAAAGATGAAGCATGCTAGGGGCCTTGATGAAAGATGACAGCTGGTGTGGTGTCACCGGGCAGCACCTGCAACAAAGCACTCCCTCTCAACCGCGGTGACCTGGAGGAGGACATTAGTAATATGCACTGTGGCCTAAAGGTTGAGATGCGGGCCTGGAACCGAAAGGTTGCTGGTTCGATCCCCCTTCACCGGCAGGAAAAAGGTGTGGGCTGAAGTGCCCGCAAATGTGCTGTAATGCTGGCAGCCCACTCCTCCGGTGTGTGTGTGTGTGTGTGTGTGTGTGTGTGTGTGTGTTTGTGCGCGCGTGCCAACTATGCATGCGGTGTGTGTTCACTGCGGACGGGTCAAATGCAGAGAAGCACTTTCCCCCTTGTGTGACTGAAAAGGGATTTAAAAAGATAAATGTTAAAAAAAAAAGTTATTTGAATGAGCTCACAATTCACAAGTCATTATTTTAAAAAGTTCACAGCTAATGTTGTAAATAGTACTTATATTCATTGTACAGTGACAGCCTTACTTCTGAGTTACATGTTCGGAATTCACACGTGAAGAAGTTGTAAAATATGACGCTGTGTACAAATTGTGTCCGTTTGTTTGGGGTTCGTCGGAACTGAGCAAATGTGAATAAAAATGAAAGTGTAATGCAGCATGCAATAATACTGGGAAAAGGCCATTTGTCGTACGGCGAAAAAGCGCCATTCCACCGCGACCCCGCAGTGACCATAGAATATGTTGCAAAGGTCGGCGTGTTGTGCCATACTCGACTTCTGCTCCGAGTTGACTCTTCGCCTCTTTACCTCTCGCGCTGTACACAATGAGATCTGCCTGTGCGTCACCTCGTGAGTCACCTCATTGTCCCATTGTCTTCCACAGTCGACGGGGACAGGCTGGTGATGAAGGGAGCGAACCTGACCCTCGGCGAGATGCTGAGCGCCTTCCAGTCCCACTGCAAGGCCAGGGACCCGCAGGCAAAACCCGCCGCGAAGAAGTGATGATCCCGCCTGTTGACCTGTATTGAATTTGTCTTTGTATATAACCGGATGTTGATAATAAAACAAGTGTCGCGCAGTTTGTTGTCGGTGTCGAGTTGAGCTTCTATTACTTCAAAGCTTCTCTGCATTTGCAGCGTGATCTGGAATCAGATAGTCCGGTCGCATCACACGCGCTCCAGAAGACGATCGGACGCTTCCAGGGGACGTTTCCTTTTAATGTGACCTCACCTGCAGAAGAAGAAGAAGGAGGAGGAGGAGGAGGAAGCAGCCCCTCGTTAGGACATCATGGCCCATCGGCTCTGCCTCCTTGCTGTGATCAGTAAAGGGTCATAGTGTGTCCTTGCATAATGCGTTTGAGCGATGGTTATGCAAGCTCCAGCCTTTGACACAGCAGGCTCAAATGTAATTTGGCATAGAGTTTTAAATGCAGCCCCACGGGGGGGCGGAGAGGGGGGGGGGGGTGATCCTGCCCCCTCTCCCCTCTATGCGATAAGCATTTGTAACTGATTTAACCATTTGTCCTCTCTTAACGTCCATGTTCCGTTCATATTTTAGGCTTATACCATCCCGTATCAAGTGAAAGACTTTAGAACACATTCTTGATTGTTAGCCTTAAAAAAAACATCTGTGTTGTGGTTGCTGAACACTAACAAAGGCTTTATTAAGATGATTAATGTTAGAATTCAGATGAAAATGTAAACAAGGAAAAAAAATGTACCATTGGGAGAAATCAATCAATGAAGTTCTCAATTTAAAATAAAAAAAAAACTTATTCCCTGATGGTAATATAAATATCTGAGGTGGGCGGGGATTCATCGCTTGGGTTTACATGACGTGGCAGTGCGTGATTGGCCGCCTCTCCGCTGCTGGACGCGGCGCTGGACCTTTAAAAGCGCCTCTCCCACTGTGAGGGAGAGTTGATGTCCAGAGTCACTCCGCCGTCTCGTGTCTAGGATTCCACCGCAGACGCCGCAAACATGGTCGAGAAATTCGTTGGGACGTGGAAGATGATTTCAAGCGAGAACTTTGACGAGTACATGAAAGCAATTGGTAGGGCCGGCTGAAGCTAGCTGTGTAGCTGCTAATTGATGTATGCTAATTTGATTTATGCTAAAAAAAAAAGAAAAAAGGACAATCATTAAAATGTCAGTGGATTAATATAATTGGACTATGTGTTGAAGTTAAGGTTGTCTATCTGTATTTTTTTAAGCTTCAAACTGTATTTTTTTCTTGTATGGAAAGTGCATGTGTATTTAACGCACCTTCATGTCTCTGCCCCCCCCCCTCTCCCGCTACTGCGCAGGCGTAGGATTCGCGACCCGGCAGGTGGGCAATCGGACCAAACCCAATTTGATAGTGACCGTGGACGACCAGGGGACTGTATGCATGAAGTCTCAGAGCGCCTTCAAGACCACCGAGATCAGATTCAAGCTCAACGAGCCTTTCGACGAGACCACCGCAGACGACAGGAAGACGAGGGTCAGTGGCCAGGGTCCCGGCGGCGGGGAGTGGGGGGGTCCCGGCGGCGGCCGCGGGTGCCTGCCGCGCGGGGAGGGTAACGGCTCGTGTGTGTTGTTGTGTGCCCCGCAGACCGTGGTGACCCTGGAAAACGGCAAACTTGTGCAGAAACAGAGCTGGGACGGCAAAGAGACAAATATCGAGAGGGAGGTGACGGACGGAAAGTTGATAGCGGTAAGGATGTTAGGGGAAAAAAAAAAAAAAAGTTGGTGACGTGCGCGCATGATTTCCGGATTAAGACAGATTATGAGGTGGGCTGCGAAATGCGTGGCTCGAAATGATCAACCTTGCGTTTGTGCTTCGTAAAATGAGGGCTGCTTGGTCGGATCGCTCATTTCTCATGCGCAATATGGTTAAAACTAGCGGTTTTCTCTCCACTCTACGCTGATAATCCCGATATAGTGAAAGGGGGGAAAAAACACGTTTTTAATCTGGATCTGCAGTAAAAATCCCACATTTTTGTCTTGACAGAGCGTCTCGCTGACAATATCCAGAGAAGTCACACACACACCCCGACACACACACACACACAAAAGAATAAATGAAGCCAGCCTTCCGATTGATCTTCTTGACCTCCGACTTTCCACTGAGTTCCATCAAAGACGCACCTGCTCCTTGTTGCATAATCCTGCTGACCAGCAGCAAGAACCTCCTCGCTGTTGATGGAAAATCTCATGCATCCTAAAAGCCAAACGGAAAATGACAACAGAACCCCCCAGATTTAGATCAAAAACTATTAACTGGATCATGATAATGTGTTTTTGTTTCTTTTCTTTTTTTTTTCCAGCGGCATGCACGACAGCTGCGGCCCGAAAAAAAACTAAGAAGTGTATAACTTGTCCTCAACCTTGCATCTTCTGGCATCCTGACTTCCTCTGTCCCTCTCTTTCCGCAGAAATGCATAATGGGCGACGTGGTGGCGGTGAGAACGTACGTGAAGGAGGCGTGATGAGGCGGGAGGGGGGTCCTTCCATCCTATTTGTTGAATACATTGCTTTGACGACAGGCTCAGTTCAATGAGCGCAAACCCAACGAAAAAGTAATGGCCTGTTCTGCTCTTCCTATCCTTCTATCCTCGCTGTGTTGCCAAAAAAAAAGAAAAAAATAAAATTCATGTGCCTCTGTTTTCCCAACATGACACATTTGATTTCATTTGGAATTGTTGTGGTGATTTGAATAAAAATGACTGAAAACTTGTCAAAAAAAAAAAAACCAAACCAAAAACGTCTTTGAGGGTTCATTGCCTTGACCGCCGGCGCGGTCCTCGCTCGCTCGCTCGCTGCTTGCTTAGACATCGAAAACTCATCCCGCTCCCGGAACACTTTCCAATCGTCGGTGCATGCGGAGGATGGATGCTGCGCACACATATGCGCTGATGGGGAAAATGCCACGTCTGACGAGCTGATTTTACGAACATAACAGTTAATTCCTGCGCTACCATATCCATTTTCCCGCCGCTCTTAAAAAGGTCTGCCTCGTTTTGCCGAGGGGGGACAGAAACGCGCATTTCTCACTTTTAAAAAGTCAGCCTGATGACAAATGATGCGCGCTGGCAGGGGCTCCCTGAGGAATGTGAACTCTTAAGGAGCTTTAAGAGCATCATGCAGAGAGTCCAGCGAGGAAATTATTCCCCTCTTTCGGGAGGTCCAACATTTCCCATTGCACATGTACAGAGTCGAAAAGCCTTTGGGGTCGCCCCCACAGACGTCCCCACCCTTTGGCCACTGATCAAATCTGTGTGTGTGTGTGTAGGGGGGTGAGGGGGGATTTTTCCAGAGGAGACGGCCACTTTCCC
>CAAKHG010024082.1:0-12765 GCA_901007715.1 Dactylopterus volitans
GTCGAGACAGGGAATCCTCTAGTATCAAATTAAAGCATTTTTGCTGTTGTTGTTGTTGTTGTTGTTGTTGAAAGATTGGGAATGTAGAGGCTCTGCAACTGCGTGGACGCGCACGGATCAGTCCTGGTCCGCGCGGCACCGGAGTCGCTCGCTCCCACGTGCACGCGCGCCGGGTCCTGGCAGCGTCAGCATCAGCATCAGCATCAACAGCAGCAGCAGCGGCGGCGGCGGCGGCGGCATCACTGCATCACTTCCAGCAGCGCAGGGTTCAAGTCACAGGTGCGCGTCTCCGAGCGCAAACTGGCTCCATAAGTGCTCATCTCGTATTAATAGAGGAACCCGGTCGCCGGTGGAGGAACCAAAAGCAGCGCTCTCGAGGGATTAACGGGATTTGCACGTGGAGGTAGGAAACACAGTGACAACTGAAGGACGCTTTTTTTTTTTACATCCTTAGCGGACCTGCCGGGTTGTTTGTTTGTTTTGGGATTTTTTTTTTTTTTGGTTGTTGCTTTTTTTTCCAGAAGAAAAGGCAGTCTAGAATAAAATCAATATCCTAAGGCGAAAGAAGAGGGCATGTGGTGAAAAACGAAGGGTTAAAATATTTACTGAAACTGCGTTGAGAAGCAGAAGTGTTCGGTCCTGATCTGTTGCGTGTGTTTGTGTGTGTGTGTGTGTGTGTGTGTGTGTGTGGCTCGGCGGCGCGCTGCTGAGGGCGAACGCTTTAAAATGGGACGTATTTGCGCACACTTCAGGCTTTAGTCCTGATCGATGACATCGACCCATCGAAGGTGTGTGTGTGTGTGTGTGGAAGAGAGAGGAAGAGAAGTCATGGCAAGCTATAGGTTCCTCATTTGCATAGTGTAATGAGTTATTGGCTATCTGATGATAAGATGATGGGGGTAATGGTGGTATGGGATGTGCATGTGTGTGTGTGGGGGTTGGCGATGTGGGAGTGGGGAGTGGCGGGGGTGGTGGTGGTGGTGGTGGTTCTGAATTAATATTTCAAAATGAAGTGTTTATGCAAACATACGCCGAAGCAAAACAGCATCCAGTCTGAGGAGAAGAGGCCACACTTGGGCTGCTTTGTTTGGCCAGTTGAAGTGAGGGTGACGGCAAACATATACACACAATAAATATCAGGGTTTTTGTTTTTCATCCATTCTTGCAGCCTTTTACAACACACACAACTCAACTGTGAAGAACATGGGGCTGCGGAGAGAGCACAGCACGGCATCTTTTTTCCTTTATGGCTGCAACATCACTGGCGTTCATTAGAGCAAGGTACAAGGCATCGTTATCTGCCACTGGAGAAATTGGTTGAACAGCCAGCAGTAATCACATATCATCAAGCCAAATTACAACAATAAATACAAATGTGATCACAATGGGTCGCTCAAAAGGCTGCTGGTGGCAGGGATGGGTGACTTTTTAGGTTAAAACATGCAAAAGCAAAACATGCAATCCAGCAGACAGGCTTCAAGTCACGTCACCCTGAAAAACATTGTCTCTCTCTCTCTCAGGATGTGTGGCATGGATGTGGACCTGGATGACGGGGGTCAAGGCGGGGAGGAAAAAGAGGAAGAGTTCTGGATAGGGGAGGGAGTGAAGATGCTGCCCCCTCCCGTGGCCCACAGCGGGGGCAGCGCATGGGGCAGTCGCAGGGGCAGGTGTGGCTGCATGGCCTGCGGGGCGGCGCTCGTCCTCTGGAACCTGTGCCTGGTGGTGGCCAGCGCCGTGCTCCTGGCAGTGGTCTTCTCTGTGGTGCTCCTGCCCGCCGTGCTTCTGCTCTATGCTGGATTCCTCTGCCACTCCAGGGTGAGTTACCGGCAGCTCGGCGGCTCGACTCTGCAGGGAGCAGCACGAGGGGTTCTACTTGAGAGCCGATCAAGTGATGGGATTTCAGCTTCAAAATTCCCGCTGGTTTTTCTGATGATACTGGACTCTCGCTGATCCACTGGCAAAGAATCAAGTCTATAATGTTACTGGCAGGAATCGCGGGGGTCCTCATGGTGCCGCTTGTGTCAGTTGTGAAATACTGTCATTTGTAGTGATTTGAGGGATAGCTGCTATAAATGTGCCAGTGAAGTAGACAGGAGTGAGGGTGCCACAAAATGAAAACCACAAATGAAAAATTTCTTTCAACACAAGGCTTGGCTTCCATGCCATAGTACAGTTTTGTCCTTCGGAATATCACAGTAGATCCTATTGGTTGCCTGTGCTAACCATGCAAATAACTGAGCGCTAGGTAAATAAGGCATCTTTGGTCTTTCCATGCGTTTCCTGACTACGTCTTCTGTGATCTGTCAAAATAAGGTGAAAAAAATGTAGCATCCCAGTGACAAAGTCTTAACTTCCCATGTGGGACTCATCATTCGTGCTCCTCACTCCGGTCTTTATCTGTCCCCATGTTTGCTGCCTATCTCTACTGTCAGTCATCTCACCTTCCACTGGGTTTAGAATTCCCTTGCTGACATGATGAATTGCAAAGGGGGCTGAGAGACTGCCGGTTTCTGTGTGGTGCCGGCAACGGGGAAGACACGTGAACTTGTGCAATTAAAGCAGCCATGATCCAAATGTTTAATTGGTTCAGACGGCTACTTTTATGTGGAAAGTGTTGTTTGCAGTGAAAGACCCACGGATGATTCTTACCCATCTCTGCAGTTCCCTGCGCCTCATTGGAGTTTAGATTTTACTGCCAATAACTTCACAGTTTCCCACCACTGTAGTCAGTGCTGTTTTCAGACATAGCAGGCAGCTGTTTTCGTCACTGGAGCGCCAGTAAACCGAATGGTGGAAAAACCAGCCAGATATTTCCCCTATAAGTAGCTGGAGGAGGCAGAAATAATGTTCAAGGAGAGAGACGAGTGCATCCAAAGGGGTCCAGACACATAGCATCCAATGACTGGCAACTTCGAATATGTTGCTAACGAATTACCAACACATTACCAATCATTAAAAGGAAACTGCTCCGCTCCCACACAGTCTGTCTCCTTTGACTCATTGAAAATGTGTTCAAGTAATAAATTGGATTAAATTGGAAGCTAGTTTGTTAAGAAGACCAGCACTGGCACTGAATACTACAGGTAAACGCAAAGAGTCAGAACCTTTATGGAAAATCTCATTAGCAGTAGTAAGTTCTTCACCTGATCCTGGAAAAATTCCACAGAAAGCACCCAGGTACATTTATCATGACATCAATGCTGCTTTGAACAGGACGCCCGCCAGTAAAAGACAAAAGAGCAAACTCGCAGCCTGTCAGACCGTTTCTGGTTAAGAGACGAGGATTGCGGCTCATTTTTCTGTGAGTCATGAGAGGAGCAGCGAGATGAGCAGCGAAAAAGCTTGCGAGTCTGGGCATCCCGCCAGAGCATCCCATGGAAGATCTACAGCTTGTGTCCTTGGCTCATGCCGCCTCACCTTCTGACAGGTCATAACATTTACAACCCACCCCCGACACCGCTGGTCCTCCTGCCAGAGGCCTTGACTGTCTGCTGATGAAGAACCTGATGAGTCTAGCAGAAATTAAGACATAAAGTGCGTGCGAGTGGTGTAGCTGTGGCTGTGATTAAGGCAGAGTAAATGTCAGTCTGCCATGTTATGGAGAAGAAAAGATGCTCTGGTCTGGTGCCGGCGCCTGCACTGCTCAAACATCACTCGGAAACTGTACAATGGAAAAGCAGCGTGCACTCAACAGAAGCGTGTCAGTGTGTGTATGTGTGGCTTGTACTGTGTGTGTGCGTGCGTGCGTGCGCGCGCGCGTGTCGAACCCCACTGTGCAGTTCTGTGGCTGCGACTTTGAGCTGGGAACCACATGCGGGCTGATTTTTTCCTCTTCATCCACTTATTGTCTTGTCGTCTGGGTCTCTCTCACCCGTCTTTGTTATCTTTCTCATTTTCTCGCTCCGTCCCGCCATCTGATTGACAGCTGAGAAGGTAACTGACAGCTCCGAGCCACCTCTTATCTGGACTGTAGAGGGAGGCTGGGACAGACTGTCACAGCCTGCTACCCACACGATCACGCTTCCGCACCCCGAGCATATGCAAACACGGGTGCCCGACAAATAACTCACCCCTTGGCTGTCCAACAGAAGAGAAACACAATGTCCCTTTTTTTGTCCTGTAGGTCCTAGACGCCTCCTCTGCCATTTGCAGCTACCTCGACGACAACAGCTGCTCCGCCCTCATCATCCTGGGCTTCGTGATGATGTCGCCGCTTGTGGTCGTGGCGGCCGCGGTTTTCTGCGGGATGCTGCGAAGGTTTCGGCTCCTGCTTCTCTTTCAGCCCATCACACGCGCCTGGTACCGAGGGCGACTCCTGGACTGGGCAGGAGGCATCCATGCTTGGGTCTGATCTGGATGTAACAGGAGGTGCTGAGGGTCTTGAGGGAATCAGAAATCAGTTCCAAATTAAACAGAGCGACGCAGGGCAGGTGCACACGTCACAGACAGAGTGTATGCAATCCAATACAATGTCAAGAGTGAATCCAGTGTCAGTTTCAATCCAAACCGTTAGCTGGTTTTAAAGGAATCGTTCACTGCTCTCTTTCTGTCATAGCTGTCGGTCAAACATGAGGCTTCATTCGCTTAGCACGAAGATAGGAAACAGCCAGTCAAATGCACAGTGCAAAAATCTGTAACATGTATAAAACTCATTGGTTAGTACATAATATCTTGTTTATTGACTCTCTAAGTAAAAAAACAAACAAACCCACAAACACAAAAAAAAAAAAAGTCAAGCTGTTGCTTTACCAGTGGTTACGTGGTACTGTTTCTTGGCAACCAGTGGCAAGGCATAGTAATTTCCTGAAATCTCCATTAATCGCCTCGGCGCATCATTCTGACTATACACCAAGAAAATAGTCCAGCACTTAACCCCTCATAAAAGCTCAGCATGTGTGGAATAAACAAAAAATTTTACCCTGTGAGCCTTAGAGGTGTTGGACTTGGATTTTGGACCTCGGCAAAATTCTCATTGCATTGAATGTATGAAGCTCTCGGCTCCTCTCGTTCATCTGCATATGTCCCAAAAACTATTCCATTAACGAGTTTTGTTGCGTTGTATTGGACTGCATATGAGTTGTTATCAGGTTATTATCAGTTATTTTGTCAACAGCCTTCAGGTGCTTTTACGACATGTGGAGTGCAAAAATTGCGTTTACGTCCACTGTAGCAATCTTAATTCTCTTTGTTTTTTTTAAGTTTTTTGCCACACATCGAATGACATGTTTGTTTTTTTTAAACAAAACATTAACATTTTTTGGAAGGTAAAGGCGACATGTCGGTTTTCTCTGCCAGTTTTAGCTTGACAAGATGATAGCGTGACAGGGCTATACATCTCAGACGCCTCACGATGACTGTTCTTTTTCATTTGTGTTTTAAAATGAAAGTTTTTGTGATTTTATATTTTTCTGTCACCCAGTGATGTTGTCATGTTTATGTGTGAGACTTCCTGAGAAATGTATAGCTGTGGCGTTATTTATGGTTGCACATTAGAAATCCGGCAAAAAGTGACATCAGACCTAAACTTGGTCCAGAGTGTTGAGCTTAATTTCCCGGCACCGGCAGAAAACAGCATGAATAATGTCAAATGTGTAGTGGGGGAGAAAAAAAACAGCAAAGGAAGACACAACTATTATCTGTGAGATGAATTACTGTAAACGGACATTGACATTTGTGCTTCTTGGACTATCCGGTAGAGCATCATTTCGCAGTGATGTAGGAAGGGGTGTGTGGGACATTTTTGTTTATAGTCGGTCTTTTAGATTAATTTGTGCCATCGAAAACAACAGAGGTTGACAGCGTGACAGAGTAACGGCTGTTTAGTGGGAGCCAGGTGTTAAAGTGGGGTTTGAATCATCAGACCATCATAGCTCTCTCTGCTGCCTCTTTGCTTTCTCGTCATTTAAATTCCTCAGTGACACATATGCTGCATGTCCTGTTTACCCTTGTACTCGCTTTGTTATTAAACGTTCAAAAATCGTGTTTTAAGGAGGAGCAGCTCGTCCTTTGCCACATATTATCATCAAATAATGAATGTTTTTGTTATTTATTGAAGAGCTCTGCCTGTTCTAGCATTTTATTTCAGTTAATTAGGCAAGTTTACTTGCAGGTTAATGTCACATCTGAAACAATTTACTGGAAAGGTTAGTGGATCATATGATTTTTGTTTAGCGTTTTTCCATTTAACCTAGCCAGAAATGTACTGTCATGTCAAGACCTTCCATGGATAAAAAGAGACCCTCTTTCTCCAGCGTGCCATGTTTTTGTGACATGACCTTTTTCGAGGTCCGA
Source organism: Dactylopterus volitans (assembly GCA_901007715.1). Taxonomy (NCBI): domain Eukaryota; kingdom Metazoa; phylum Chordata; class Actinopteri; order Syngnathiformes; family Dactylopteridae; genus Dactylopterus; species Dactylopterus volitans. The sequence continues at coordinate 6,292 of CAAKHG010024082.1, forward strand.
GCGAGCGATGCCCTCATGTTCAGCTCTGGTTCACTCAGAAAAAGACTCACCAAAAGGATGTTGCAACCCCGGTTTCCTAACAAAAACATCATGACACAATGTCAGCCCCTCACGTTCCTCACCCCCCCCATTAACCATCTGTTACGCTGGCTGAAAATCAATATTAACAAGACATCCATATGTCCAGTACAAATGAGCTAATTAAAGGAAAACGTTGTCTCCTGTCTGTCTTGATGACATGTATGGACCATTTAATCCCCTCAGCACTGTTTTTATTGACAGATACATCATTATTCTCCTGTTCGGAGAGCTTGTTGACATGTAATCGTTGTGACACCTGACAAAAGCCCACCGTAGCATGGTTGTGTCAACTGTTTCTGTCTGCCTGACAAATAAACAGTTTTGAGCTTAATATCAAATTCAAAAACCTCGTTGATACTGATAACCTGTATCCTTCGTACTGAAGATCAATAACTGTCCCTCAAGTACAATCAAAACAATATTCTTATGGCATGTAACATGATCAAAAAAAGAGATTTCTGGTATTCCTTTGTGTGTGAATGCTTCTTCGCATTGAACATGAAATACATTCACTTTAGATTTTTATTCAGTGTTCATACACTGCATATGATAACTCATAAACTGTTCTTTCCTCTCCCATAATGGCAGTAAGTGTTCTGTTATATTTAGGGACAGAGCCCTAATCAGTGAGATTAATAGTACCGTGTTTTCCTACTATTTCGTGTCGAAATGGTCACGACAATCAAGATCCATTGTAGCAGCCCAGCTAGAATGAAGAGAGTTGCAGAAAAATCAATCTAGCATTACTTCTCCAGTGTCTGCGCACAAACTAAAGCTACAATTTTGCGTCATACATTAAAGATCACACAGCAGCAACATGAGCGCTTCAGTGAAGATTTGTGAATCAGTAAGTGTGTTGGGTCTCTCTCTCCTAATGACCTGATTCGGATCAGTAAAGACGTTCAGTCTTGGTCAAATGACTGAGACTCTGAACACGTGTCAGTGTAAAAGGTGGCACCCATGTGGGGACTGTCAGTGTCAGTGGGATCACGGAGTGACACACAACTGTTCCGTGAGAAAACAAGTGCAAGAACTAAAAACTGTGGTCTCATTTCCTTGACGAAGGCAGAGTAAAACGCACTGATAAATAAGAGGGAAAGGTAAATCTGTGGTTTTGGTTGGTATGACCACACGATTACTGGTTGCATTGTGCAGCTGCAGGACCTGGAGCTCACTGTCTGCTTGCAATGTTGCTGGAGGCTAAAGAATGGTCACAGAGGACCCTTGTCTGCAGGGGGTATACTGAAGAGGTTTGTAGCTTTGAGAGCTGCAGAGTTGCTAGTGCCACTCTGGCTGTCACCACCACCACATGCCTGTCTGTCACTGGGAACAGCCAACAGGGAAAGCCAGCCTCCTCCATGGTTTGGTTGCAAAGGTTGTCAAATGTCCTTTCTGACATACATTATAAATTTAATCGTCACTTTTCCAAGAAAAATCCAGAAAAAAATATAGAGAAACAACAACATTACTACTACTACTACTAAGGGACTAAGGGGCACTTTGAATTCAGATATGAAGCAACGCACATTAAAATAGATACAAGCATCATAAGATAAAGTTGGCAAGGTGGCAAAAAAGTTGCCGGTTTCCACTTTAAGTGTGTGAGCATTTGTCCAATTCTGACTATAAAAGTGTTCTTTTAATAACTCGCTGACTCTTCAAAACTGAATCCATTAGCATGATGGTTCTTCAGGCTGCTCTTGGCAAACCCACACATTTTCATCAGAACACTGAACATGTGGTTTTTGACCTTTTTGTCTCCAAGTGGACCCTGTAATGGACACTTCTGTCTGCCTGAGTGTCACTCTTACAGTGACTCTTGAGGAGAACCTGTCAAATATGAATTCAAAGTGGAATGTAAATTGCTGACCGGAATGGTTTTCACTCAGCTGGAGGATTAACAATTAATGTTTAGCGCTGATGGTTGAGCTTGACCACAACAAATGTCCATAAAGCACAGTGTATTGAGAGTTGTAGTTATACCGGCGCTTGTGTTGACCACAAAGTTAGATGGTAATTTGGGGTTATAAATGTTAAGAATGTCATATATTCATGAGCCATGGATAGATAGATAGATAGATAGATAGATAGATAGATAGATAGATAGATAGATAGATAGATAGATAGATAGATAGATAGATAGATAGATAGATAGATAGATAGATATGTGTGGACTTTTTAGACCATATTTTCAAATAAACAATACTCTCTGGGTCATTTGAATATTTTTGTTTTGAAAAGTGCAGTAGGCTTTGCTGCAACATTCGCACAGATGCAAAGACACTGACTGCACAACTCCTAAATGCAATTGGCCCAAAATAACCCATATTGCTATTCAAATTGCCTTGTTTTATCTGAACCCAAACCATAATGTTTTTCCTCACCATGACCAATTTTTTTTTCTGTCTTAACCTAACCAGACCTTAAGCGGAGCCTTGACCATCATCAAAAAACACAATTATTTTGCGAAGTGATTTGCGACACGGACAGGATTTGAAGCAGGCAGGCAGATGCGGAGCCGCTGAGTCTTATGCGTGGGTGAAAAATAGTATCCTCTGTGGTCACTTCAGTCAGGGTACTTGTTGGACTGATTGTCTGCAGCGGATACCTTTTTTTGTTTTTTTTTCACCCACAGCAGCCAAATTATATCACAGGAAATACGGAATATGTCTCATTTATAGGTTTCTGTTTCCCTCAAAGCTCAAAGCATTTAAACACATATCCTGTTGTTCTGGGAATTATTTATAGAAGGACCTGAAACTGTCTGTCCAGGTCTCTCTCGAAAAAATGATTTCAATTCCAAGGGTGGTAATCGGGTTTACCGGTAAACAATTACACCAAAGAATGCAACTCAGAAAATCAATAACACATAGCAGCATTGAAGCACAATGTGATAGCAGCATTGTTGTTTAAATTTATTCTTGTTATTTACATGTCAGGTATTACAGGTGGGACAGCGGTGACTGGTCAAAGCAGTGACACGGCCGCAACACAGTCTGGCACTGGCATGTATTCACCCATGGAGAACAGACTAAAGGCAAAAAAAGTCCACAAAAACAAACAAGAAATGCTTTCCTGGTTGCTTTACTGGTACTCAGACAGCCTCTCACCAACCATGAAAGGTTTGATCCCATTATCGAATCAGACGATGACTTCCTGGTCGCACATGCTCAAACACTCCCGTTTCCAGATCCGTAGTTAAAGCAAAGACACAAGACTGATAATGATCGGGTATCTCTTGGCAGGAAAGCAAAATGTCAATCTGTGTCTTTAAATGTCTGTTTACATTTCAGAGAGAAAACAATGGCAGACCTCTGTGCTCTGACTGCCATCCCCTTTACAGTCAGTCCGAAGGTTCATGTAACCAGATGCAAAACCTTTGTCAAAGTCCCTTCATGACTAGAAACGTAAACAAGAAAAACGGGTTTCTGAATTCAGTCCCGAGGCAAACAAACAGAAACGGGCAATTATGCACTGTCAACAAATTAGTATGCTGGATTATAAAATCAACACATAAAGACCCGAGGCTTCACCTTAAAAGCAGCCGACATGCAGCAGATTAGCTGGAGATGCTTGCTGTGGAGGTGCAGCATCCTGCAGCTCTCCACTCTGTTTACCCTCTGCCTTAACACAACTTTCAACTACACTGTCACTGCCTCTGTTTTAAGTAGGCTCAAGTAAAAGAAACGTGGTGTTTTTTTGGGATTAAAGTTAAAATGCAATGTGGCTCATTTAATCTGTCTCTATGGCAGCGGGTGTTCAAGGGCTGTCTGTTTTATGTGATAAGTGGTGTCCTTGCTCAAAGTGAGCTGAGTGTGCGCTACGTGTGTGTGTGGCATGTGTGTGTGCGCTTGTGTATACACTGCGATGCAATTATGTGCCCGTTGGAAGTGCATGCTTCTGTTTTGCAACAAATAACAGTGGTGATGATGACCACCGGCACAAACCGGCACACACATCCAGATCGCTCATTTTCAGCACGCCCAGCGGAGGCCAACCGCTGGTGTCAAAACAGTGGAACACATGAAGAAGATCCCCCCACAGCCAGCGAGGCTTGGAGCCTGCAGCGGGCTGTCAGAGGAGAGACCTTCCTGGGCAGCGCAAAGACATGGAGAGGTCGAGGCTTTTAATTGGAGTAATGAACAATTTGTCATTTAGGGTTCATCAATACACACTCACCCAATTAGCTGCTGCCATGTAGAGGGCGTTGAAATCCTCCGGGGCTCCAGAAGAGAAGGAGGAGATAGTGTCAAGAGCCGTAGAGTGCACAGCTGAAACTGAAATGGCCGACCGCCTGCCATCGCCAATAAGATCACCAAATAGCAGTGGTGGGCAGGCGGGGCCAGCAAGGCCTTCTCTGCTGGTCTAAACACTCCCAGCATCACTGATTTATGTTTCAATATATTTTCCATGAATATTCATAAAATAATTCCAAGGAAACTTTTCTCTTCCTTTCATAGCTTTTCTCTTGGCTATGCCGCTTCAAGTCATGTGTTTATTTATTTTAGAGCCTTTATCCAATTATATTTCAGCCATCACATGTTGCCGTGGTCAAAGAAATCTGCCTTAAGCCCTTCAGAATCAGTAGCGCACCTGTAGCCAAAATTAAATGGCGATGAAATTGTTGCTTTAACCACCAGATTTTGAGCTGGCGACACCAAGGCCACCTAGCAGGTGTACAGTTACGTCTGCATTTTCACATCCCTTGTTTGGCCGGTCAAAGAGCGTACTAGAGCTAGCAAACTGCACCCGTGGCAACTTTCAGACGTGAAAACATACTTGTCTTGATTTAATAGCTGTTCTGTCAACCCGCAACGGCTGGAGGAGGAGAAGAAATTGATTTGGTGGGAGATTTACTTGCAAAGCCACTTTCAAGATGGACTTTTCAAGAAAAGCTGGATATTAACAGGTGAGATGAGTTTATGTGCTGAAGTTAGTATACAGATAATCAGATTTAAAATGGGAGGCTTCTGTCTGTACGCTCACCAGTCACAGCTGAAGGGAGTTTTCTGCACATCCACTTCAAACCTCAGCTATGTCAGGTTGGCGCCATTTTAAAAAAAACCTTTTTCAATTCCAATACCGAATTTCAGTCACTAAAATGCAGCTTTTCAGTCAATAACAGGCCAAAGGCAATGCTGGGCGTGCATGCCAGTAATGATAACTGAAATAAAGAAAAGTGAGAAAAAACAAACTTTGGTTTTTAGCTTTTTTTTTCTTCTTAGTCAATGTATACAAATAAGAATCTAAATGAATTGGGAAACACATTTATACACTGTCTTGTTAAACGTGGGATAAGAATTTTGATACATGAAGCTGGGAACATGCTAGAAGCTGGGGCAAATAGTTTCTAACACTCCTGAATGAACACAATGTGTCTTGTTTTTGTATTCTCATAAAAAGGATTGTTTGCAATTCTGCTTACGAGATGGAGCGACACCTTACCAGCCGAGTCAAAGCAGCGAGGGGTCTTGGGAAGCTGCGGCATTTGTTTTCGCCAACAAATCATCTGACCTTCTGACCTTCCTCACGGACCAATCACTCACTCATCTATGTTCCACATTCCACACGCGCCCTTACCATTTCTCAACTGAACGCATGGAACCCTAATTTCCCCTATGTGGCCCCGCCCTCTTCCAGGTCACCACAGTGGAGAGGAAGTCGCATGGTGGCAGCACTGCGTGTCGATTGCCTCGGCTCACTTTAACTGTCATTTTGATCATTTATTTTTATCAGCAATTTATTTGCTTTTCCGGTATATTCCTGATGTGATCTCTGTACGTGCGTCTTCTATTGCGTGTCTGCCCTTTGTGGAAGAGAGATCCTCCTCCCCTGCAGAGTTTTTCCTTGCTCTAATCAAGGCTCTAAGGATAGAGGATGTCAATCTGTACAGCTCTCGCCTGCAACGTGAGAATCAAACTGGCTGCAAAAAAGATGAACCTTTTAAAAAAAAAAGAGAGAGAACAAGAGACGTGTTAAACCACTAAAATCAGGCAACGACACAATCAAGGGAAACTGCGGAATAAATGATTGTGATTTTTCTGCCATCAGAGTAACGTGGTGTCATCTGTATTCTCTCGTTTGTCTCTTTCGAGGTTTCTGGTTTCTGAAGCATTAAAGCTGAATCTATGAGCCATTTACAGCAGAATCTCCATCCATTTTCCACAATTGAAATCCTGCCTTTCTATGTCTGTCTCTCTCTCACACTCTGTGTCTCTCTCTCTCTCTTTCAAACACACACGCACACACATGCACACACACACACACACACACACACACACACACACACACACACACACACACACACACACACACACACACACACACACACACACACACACACACACACACACACACATACATTTTGTATATTGCAAAAGCAGGGAAATCAAT
>CAAKHG010024090.1:3622-21815 GCA_901007715.1 Dactylopterus volitans
CCCCCCCATTTTAAATCGCTGCGACACCCCTGAGCGTCAGCGTGGTCCTGGGCGGAGCCGGAGAGGAGCTCCTCTTTCCAACTCAGCCTGCCATGGCAGCGACTTACCAATCGCAACTTTGTGCTTTATCCTCCATTTTAATCTAAATGGTACTTTTTTTTTTTTTTTTAAATGCTGTATAATACAGACCTGAAAGTAACAATTGAGATCACAAACTCATTTGGAATATGTTTAATGGGCTCATAAATCTAGTGAGATGATGGATCAGATGTTGTACAATATGTCCATGTCTTTGATGCCGTCTATGTTCTCTGCACATGGCCAGTAAAGCTGCATTTGAATGACTTTGGCAGATTAGACCTGCGTTCATGGCTGTCAGCATGTACATACGGCGCCTGATTGACTTCCATGTCACTCTGCGTTTGGCTTTGCTCGGCAGGATAAATTATACCTTTATCATTGGATGGATGCCAGAAGCCCAGAGCCGGTTCGTGCAGGCTGGACGTGGTTTCCGTTCCATTTCAGTTTGGCATGTCAAGCTGCACATGCAAGTTTAAGGCCAACTTCAATCAAAGGCCCAGTGGGACAGAAGCGAACTGACATGCTTCACACGGGCTCTCAGGTCAGAATTCACTTTAAAATCAGCGCAGCATCTCCTCCAGCTGAGTTTTGATGGTGACAAAACAAAGTGCAGCCATTCTTTTTGCCATCCTCGGAGTCCGGCTGAGCTAACGAAACTTGAGCATTGCTCCGCCCACCTTTACCGCGTGAGGCGGGCTAATCAGAAAACACGCATGGGTGTAAAATAAAACGACGTCTGAAAATGGCCTCCGGTTAGAGAAGCCACAAGCAGCGAGGAACTGATCAGGAATAACCTGATAACTGATTAAATAGGCCTACTATCGGGATATACTCCCAATGGATAACTATACTGCAGATAAAGATAAGCTCCTCAGTGACAGACTGGAGCACACGATGGTAATCAAATATACGGTGATCAGTCATACTGCATATCTGTGCATTGATCGTTCTGATCATTATTTCACTCACAGCTCCAGATTAACTCAGAAAACTACAGTCATTTGCACATGAAATATAAATAAATGGATGAATGGATCAAAACTTAGTAACGAGTCCGTGTGACGTGAAACAAATCAGTAATGAATGAGCCTGGCCGAGTTATTAATGACTCATCAGTACAGCATCTCCCTGTGGGTCACACAGTAACTCGTTATGATCCACAACGAGAGAACGAGAGGAGGGAGGCTGCAGGCCAGACATGTCAGATCTGCCGTGGACCTTCCAGCCGACGACATTATTCTTCACGCCTGAGTGCTGGCACACGAGTGGTGTTTGCATAACTCATATCAACATTCAGAAAATTGCTAACTGTGGAATGCTAGCTGCTCTGCAGGAGAAGTGACCATGACACCTAAATAGTGGGTACCCTCTTTACCGCGCCTTTCAGTGTGGGAGGTGATACAAAGCTTTGATGCCAGGCTGTTGCTCATTGTGCCTGATTTGTTAATTAACCCCATGTGAGCCTGATTGCTGCATGAGATCCTCTTTCAGAGCCCCTCCGATGATTGGCTGGTGTCTCCTCATCAGAGAGGTGCAGACTGTCCTGGGATGTCACGTATTTTGGGCTAAATTAATTGGCAACATGCGGAACCCACCTGTCAATCACAAGTCAGGACATGTCAAAGGCTACAGGCCCCCCGCCCGGCCCACGATTACAAAGCAAGAAAAATGTGCGGCGTTGTTTGGTTAGTCTGGCGAGTGTAAATATGGAGAAACCTGCAAAAAAGAAAAGGCTGTGCAGTTGCAACAAACAATGGGAAGCGAAAAGGACGTGGGTGAAGCCTGCCAGTGGTGACCCGGCCAACACCTTCCTCATCTTATGCCAGCAGGAATTCTGTGTTGGCCGCGGAGCTGAAAATCACCTCGCGACTCAACATGCGTCCACATACATGCGCAAGAAGGCAACACTACCTGCGGGTGGCAGCAATATCGGCGCGTTCTTTGCGACATCTACCACATAAACATATGCGTATGAACCACAGATAAACAGCAGCACTGACTCAAATCTTGTGAGGAAGATGTGCTTGGGAAGGATGAGACGCGGGATGAATACAGTGAATGTTTTGGGACCAAAAACTGTGCGGATATTCTGGCTGATCTGCGCCCGACTGACGGTGAGCTTGTCTGTTTCTCAGTCGCCACCAATACTTCAAACGAGGGGAATAGAAAGATGTTTCCGGTACGCGTGAGATATTTCTTCGCGTCTGATGCCGCGCAAGTTACTTGACTTTTATGAGGACAGGATTTTCTCTCTGATGACCATTAAAGGGTCATCAAGGTCATCGTCAAGAATCAGATGCAGCACAGAGCTGATCAAAAATGAGCCTCAAGCATCTGTGAGCCTGTCATGTCGGGACTCTCGCCCCTCTCTGGGTGCACAAAGGAGACAACAAGACTGCTGGAATCTGTCAAAAGCAGCAAAAAATAACACTGGAAAAAAAGTGAGGCTTGGTGAGTCATGGTGCTTTTTGCAATTTCAACGCAAAACATTTCAGGATGTAGAGTATTAAAAAGTAGTAGTAAATGTAGCACCATATTTGTAGGGTACAAATGGTACAGTAGTGAACAAGAAATCTAAAGTAGCATCAACTGGAAATGGTACCTGTAATTGGATTTTTTTTTTTTTTTTTGGTTGATCATTTATTTTCAAGTTTATCCAGAGTTAACATAATGATACTTTTTTGTGAGGCCATAGAGATGTGATGTGGAAAACTTGAAGTCTCCAGTGAACACACACTGAGGGTGGATTTTACACTGAGACAGGAAACAGTGTGTTTGGCAGTTAGAGTTTTGATTGTTGGTGATAATATTATGCAGACAATTTTCTTGGCTCTGTTGGGCAATAAAGGTTATTTTAATCTATTATCTTCTATTCTGTTGTCTTCTATGCACTACATCCAGTATAATATACACATTTTTGCCTTTCTAATTGAACAAGAATATGAATATACACTTTAAATTCACACATCACCATACCCACACCACATTTTGTCCCTTATTTAGAGTGAGAAAGTTGGCAGCCATAACTCACCACCGGCAGCCCAGCGTTGACACGCCGGCCCTCCATTCTGCACAGACACATTCAGTGTCCTCTGATAAAGCCTTAGTCAAGAGTCCCCTTTATCCTTGCAGAAGCATGGTTTTAAATCAGTAGATTAGGTCAATGTCTAAATACACAGGAGCCTACATTTCCCATAATGCCACTGGCTGATGCCCATTGCTTCCAAACTCTGCACAAGTTTTTTTTCACATTAATTTCAATTAAGAGTCAACTGGCCATGTGTTCAGTCAGCGAGGTGCCCTTTAGCTATCACTTACTACTCTCACTTTTACACCCAGGAAGCATTTCGTAAAACTTTATTTTTGCTCTTGCACACGCATGGTTAGCTAACTAGCATGAGCTAGCTTAGCGAACTGTTACAACACTGAAGCAGCCATCTCATTGTGAAGCTCAAAATAATAGATTAATTCCTTTCAGCTAACTCACCCTCCACAAAACAGTTTAAAAAAAGCAGTTTTCTACATCTGAGACCTAATTAATTTCCCATTATACTTATTATTTTTTAACCACGGGATTTACTGTTTCGTTGGTGCGACCTCAGTAAAATAATTTTAAGATGGGGCCCTAAATACACAACATTTTATATTAGATCAAGATGGAAAGAGATTTAACCAGACATACTGAGTAACTGTTTTCATAAGCTGCAACAAGAACATTAGTTTCTCTCAATAAACGCTGATAACAATTCCCAACTCTGAGCGATACAGACTTTGTTGTTCTGCCTGTCAGATTCAAGTTTTTCAGGTTTCATGTTGCATACCTCCAACCACACAGCACACAAACCCTGGAAATGAAGAATCCGAATGAGGTTGATTGGTGTTTAGATTTTGTCCACCTCACCGTAGTAGCGGCTCGACCTCCAGGCCCTGACAGCACAGTGTAGGACTCCATCCAGCCACAGCAGCAGCCAGCTGATGCAGAAGCCCAGCAGCAGCCCCAGCATCAAGTCCATCTCCTGCTTGGTCACGCTGTCACTGACAAAGTAGTTCTCTGATGAGTCCACCAAGGAATGGTCTCCATCGTATGGGATTACGTAGTGGACGTGATGCCTGGGAGGAGGAGGACAGATAGGGAGCGCTCGATGAGCTAAATCATTTGAAGAATCTTCAGTCTAATGAGTCAACAGTTCTCGGACATCTCGAACATGTGCGTAGAGCACGTGGCAAATTAGATTAAAAGCAGCATTAAAACCAGGGTGGTGTAAAACACAAAGAATGGCGTCCAGGGCATCATTTTCACACTCATCCATTGAGCCTTTGTGTCAGTGTGATGGAGAACACGCACAGAGCATTTTCCAGGTTTTGGATGAGACTGTGCCATTTGGAATCCAACATTAGCTGGTTAACTGGCTACCTCGAACCCATGAAGAGGTGGGATTTCAATGAGAACTATTTTATTTGTCTTCTATTTTGGATGTTGTCTGAAAATGTCTAATTTTCCATCAAATGTGACACCCACTGAAGTGTCCTCAGGGACTCCTGGTGTCCCCGAACCTTTAAAAATCCAACCATTTTGCTTCAGATTTTTTTTTTTTCACATGGGAGAGGTGTTTGCCTTGAAAGTTGTTTGCCAGAAAGCTAGTCAGAAAATGGCCAGAGTTACGGCCTAAATATGACCATACAGAAGCCGAAAACTAAAAATAACACAACCTGAAAATAATAATAACAATAAGTTATTATTATTTTCAGGCAACAGTAGGATTTAAATGCCAGCCTCCTCAGTGGATGTCTTGTGTGTGACCCAGTCATCCACCAGAACCTGCTCCCAGGCCAGACTTTGTTGCTATTTATGCTTCATCGCCTGATGCCTCTGTGTAGAAAACCTCCAGGGCAGACTTCTCCCACCAACGAATTTTGTTTAAATGACATCCAGAAATATTCAGCTTGTGAAGCTGCAGGAAAAGCTTGAGATATGAAAAGACTACGAGCAAAACTCTACTTTGTAGCAGGACATCAGGCCATTCTTGTTCACTTAAACTTTTCTGGACTTAAATTCAATTTGAGATCTAAATAGTTTATTTCCAGGAAATATGTTTAAGTTCCATATGTGAGTGTGACCACAACTAACCAGGTGTTTGCATTGCATAGGAGAATTAAGAAGAACCGCAGGGACAAACGTGGAAATGTCAGTATTAATTCATTATTAATGTTCTTATAATTCAAAGACATCTGATGCTTTAGTGGATGAGTGAATACATCACCCCGTTGCACTACAGCTAACAACAGCATCCATAGCACCACATAGAGCTCTGTGCATCAGAGAGGGAGTGACTGAATTGCCCACTAATCTTTGGGTTGGCAGTTGGATCCCCAGCTAATCCCGCCCATCAGTCCTCAGGCAAAACTCTTTTTCTCTGCAAAGCAGGAGTCTGACATGTTCCTCCTGTCGTATGAGCTGCATTTTATTTGTCATGTTAAAGAAGGAGACCAGGCAGGACCAACAACAGTAACCAAAACAGCAACATGTGTATGACATCAGCATTAAAGTCCTTACATTACAGTTGTGTTGTGCCCGTGCGTGCATGTGCCAGTTGGGAAGGTTTGTCACTGGGAAGCATTTGAAGTTGAAGTGTGGGTTCCTAACAATGCCAAATTACCCCCAAGAAGCAGCCAGGCAAGGACCCGAGCAACCAGAGGCCAAATCCCCTCCACAGCTGGCCTGCCTGTGTAGTGTTGGCTTGAATGTGTGAGCGGGTGCATCCAGATGTGGTGAGGTGGATATGCGATGCATCCTGAGCTAAGGTCATCGACACCCCACTGCTGGCAAGCAGTGAAGATCTTCTACATCCTCTGCCACAAACATGGGACAGTTGGGGCCCCCCCTGGCTTCAGGCCGACCCAGCTCGAGCGCCATGAGGCATCACCGGGACAATGGTCCCCCACCGCACCAGCGGGCACACATTCGAAGAAGCACAAGCCCCCCCCCCCCAGCCCGGGAGGGCACAGAGAACCATCCGCCCCACTCCCACAGCCATCCTTCCATCCTGCTACCCTATGCCCCCATGACCCGCCCACTCCCGATTGGCAGCTCAGCCCAGCCAGAAACTGGGGCCCACCACCAGAATCCCCTGAGCTCCCTGACAATGAGGCCACCTCCACCACATCCCCAGTACCATCCCCCACAGGACAGACCCAGAGACATCCAGACGCCTCCTCCCACGGGCACAGCAAATGCAGCCGTTTTTTTTTTTTTGATTCTCCATGGAAATATGGTCTAACGGGAGACTTCTATATGGTGGTGTACTGAAATTCTTTTTAGATTTCCAGTTCATGAGGGTGGTTTTCTCAGCGATACTTAGGGCAACTACACCCATTCTGAACAACCTTTGTCCCGTGTACTGTGTTCTGGATAGAATCTTATATTGTGTAAGTTGTAGGTTGGAGCTCTTGGTAATTTTGAATACATTAACACAGAAATTTTGATCTGGGCTAGTAGATAACTCTGTCTCCCACTTGGAGGTTTGGGAAAGAGATTTTTTTTTTTTTTTAACAAATAATGCATAAGTTTTTGACAGCAATTTGGGGGTTGAGAGGTAGTTCTTGGGCCAAGTGATGGAGAGTAAACCTCGCATGGATTATGGCTTTGAGTTGTCAGGATTCATGAAATCTCTTGCTATGAATTCCAGTGTGTTACAGGCATTTTACCCCTTATCATGCCATGATGGCAGGCTTAATGTTTTATTATTATTATTATTATTATTATTATTATTTTTCAGGATGTCAGATTTGCTCCAGATTGGTGTCAAGTGTGCATGGCATGTTATAGGATCTTTCTTATTTCAAGAAATTCCCACCAGGCTGCTAGGGAAGCGCTTATATTAGGTACTTTTGAGGCAATTATGTCATTTGCTAGTGGGGCTGATGAATGGTGGGTCAGAAATTGGAATTTCTTAACAGACCGTTTGCTCCATATCAGTTCATATGTGGCGCAGCGGGCTGGATTTGATCCAGTAAAGGACACCACGTAGTCCATCGGTGAGGAAGTGATGGTCACAGTTTGGCAGTTCTGCGCCGCCGCCGTTTTTTTCTCTTTGCAGAGTTGTTAAGCTGAGACGCGAAGGATTGTTTTCCCACACAAATATGGAAACATTGTGATCCGGCGGTTTCAACCAAACTGGCTGAGTGGGAATCATACGGAAAAGATAATTGAATCTCGGCAGAATCACCTTTTTTTTTCACTCTGATAACTCTTCCCAGGAGTGATATGGGCAGGGTCATCCACCTCATGAGGTCATCCTATTGGTTTAAGTAAAGGGGCGTAATAAAGTTGTGCCACGTCTGACAGCCTTGAGGAAATATTGATACCTGATGTTCCCTGATTGAGTAGGACTCTGAACACCAAGCTGCACCTGATGGGCAGTGTGTGAATGTTAGTGTGAATGAGAGGCAATGTTCTGAAGTGCCCTGTTAAAGTAGAGAAGCGTTAAACAGTCCATGACAGCACCTCAGGGGACCCTTATGTGAAACTCCTGAAGTTTGCAGAGAACACCACTGTCAGCGCTCTCATCCGGTACAATGACGAGTCCACATATAGACAGGAGGTGGAACAGCTGGTCCTCTGCTGTAGTCAGAACCGTGGAGTAGACAGTGTTCTTTAGGCAAAGCCCCCCGACACCAATACCCCTCACCATCCTCAAGAACCCGGTGTCTACCGTGGACACCTTCAGGTTTCTGGGATCCACTAGCTCCTGGGACCTGAAGTGGACCTCACACATAAACACTGTCCAGAAGAGGGCGCAGCAGAGGTTGTACTTCCTTCGACAGCTTAGGAACTTCAACCTACTACAGGAACTGTTGATCATCTTCTACACTGCCATCATGTAGCCTGCCTAATGCTCCTCCATCAATGTCTGGTTTAGGTCCGCCACCAAACAGGATCTCACTGCAATGGACTAATATGTCTGCAGAGAGGATCACTGGGGCCGAACACCCCTCCATCTAGGACTTCTCCTGTTCCAGGGTCAGGAAACGGACAGGTAACGTCTCTGCAGACCCCTCACACACCCTGGACACAAACTGTTTAAACTCTTCCCCTCTGGAAGGCGCTACAGAGCGCTGAATGCAAAAAAAAACAGCCAGCACAGACATAGTCTCTTCCTCCAGGCCGACGCTCTGTTCGACTCTTAATCGTCACTGAGCCTCAGAAAACCACTGTGCAATAATTCTCTGTATGTGTAACTACGTAAAATCTGGTAGAACATCACCAACATCATGTACAGTATTCCTGCTATTCATACATCTTGCACTATCCCACAGACCTCATCATTCTATTTGCACTAACCCGCCGTGTATATGGTGTAACATGGAGTTTTGCACATATTAGTACTAGTTTTTTGGTTGCTGTTTTTTTTCAATATTTAATGTTAAACTCTTGTCCAGTGTGAGTAGAGTTAAAAGCGAAGCCAAATTCCTCGTTTGTGCGCACAAAAAAGCTGATTCAGATTCAGATTTTGATGTCAATAGTCGGCCAGTCCCTTACACTCCCCCATCACCCAGCACTAAAAAATGCTCCATCTCATGCCTTCTGACTTGCGACACAACTTCTGCCCATAACACCTGAGACAGTTGTCCAAAAAGCGGTGAGGGAACTCAGTGGGAGCTGAGACGTGAAGCTGCACAAGAACATGTGACTGCACACTCACAACTTCTTGGGACATTCCACTGTGAGACTTCAGACAGGATGTGTTGGCTTATTTTTAATTCCTGTCACTACAGAGGGCTGATAACAGGCTTGTTCAGACACTGGGCTTTTTACAACAAAAGACGACTCCAGGAATTTAATATTGCACTTCTATAAATCCAAATGACTTTCCAGAGACATTTTCTTAAAAAGATGGTGATAATTGAAGCGCTTAAGGTTAAGATATTCTCTACTATGGGTCAGTGAATGCTACATGATTCCCCACATCTTCACCAATCCACACGTTCTGTCACACGTTGGTGGCCTCCAAACACAGTCAGATTACATGGCTGATGCTCCCTGTGATGAGTAGATTGACTTTGACAGGTCAAACTGGTGGGCAGCCACTTAAAAACAGCTAAAAAAAAACGCACCGGTATAAATGTCAGCCGTGATATGGAACACAAACTGTCTAATGCTGGTGAATTCCTAGGATGCTCTGGAGGTGTCAGTGAGTATGAAAAGTGGCTTTACCCAGTGACATACACTCCTACAGGTGCTCCTCATTAACGAGAAATGTACCCGCTCTGTTTGATTGACAGACGCACAAAGCAGAAACATCACAGCACTTTATTCTGGATAGAAATCAGACCTGGCAGATTAGCACACGAACTGTCTTGCTGAAGTATCTTACTGTAACCACATGGGGGGCTCAGACTCCCACTATTGGACATCATCGACTTGAGCTATCCAGTCACCAAGGTCCACTGGTGCTGAAACATTTTCCCAAAAACAAAGCCGTCTGTAAAAATAAGCCGTTCTATCCAAGTAAATATATATTTTTGAGTTAAGAAAAATTGTTTATGATTTTTTTCGGTGTGCATGCGTTATTCTTCTGTAAACACAATTGCAATTTGAGACGTTGAGGATAAAAATACCCCACACAACAGCATGACACCAAAAACCCTCAGCACACTCTTGGATCCCATCCCTGCTGGCTTTGGCTCGTCACTGAAGCTACAACTACATCCAAGCCAGAGCCCGGACGCTGCCAAACGAAATGACTCTGCCTTGTGTCCTCAAGCCTGATAGGTGAGCGCTGTGGGCATCACGACACCTCCACGCCGCACAGATGGAGGGGCAGGCAAGCTCAGAAATCCCATGTTTCTGCTGTTTATGTGGAAAACAGATGACTGACTCTAATTCAGGAGTCTTTCCAGGTCAGCGAAAGACGTTGTGCAGCTGTAGCTTGAACACTAACAAGAAGGCTGGAGGACTGGCTTCATGCTCTCCAGCAGTATCAAGTTTTACTGATTTTTTGCAGTGACAGATAACTGGAGGGAAGAAGGAAAACTGATTTCAGGTTTGCAAAATACTGAGAGAAATATCACAAAAGAACAATCAGTTCAAGCGTGGTCTCAGCGCAAATACTACAAACTGCTATTTTAGTCTGGATTAGTGCACCTGACAGTGTAAGAGACAGGCATTTCCAAACTTTGACTCTTCAAGCTGACATTCGGGGTGTGTCAGCGCTTGATGATGACCTATTTCTGGGTTTACAGGATGAAAAAACACACAGTGAATGTGTAAACATATAAAGGCTCTATAAACCCCTCACTGCAGTTTGCACATTACAGAGTGGTTTCATTATGCATCCGTTCGGTTCTCTCCAACATGATTATTTGTGTCCTGCAGCACTGATCTACTCACATGGTTGTAGCTACTGGATGTAAATGTGTTGGATGAGAGGACTTAAATCCTACTCTAAAACTGTTACCATACCACTGTTACCAGACAACTGTTACATATCCTCTTACCA
The DNA here is from genome assembly GCA_901007715.1 of Dactylopterus volitans. Lineage (NCBI taxonomy): Eukaryota > Metazoa > Chordata > Actinopteri > Syngnathiformes > Dactylopteridae > Dactylopterus > Dactylopterus volitans. The sequence continues at coordinate 14,203 of CAAKHG010024090.1, forward strand.
TACCACTGTTACATATCCTCTTACCATACCACTGTTACCAGATGACTGTTACATATCCTCTTACCATACCACTGTTACATATCCTCTTACCATACCGCTGTTACCAGATGACTGTTACATATCCTCTTACCATACCGCTGTTACCAGATGACTGTTACATATCCTCTTACCATACCACTGCTACATATCCTCTTACCATACCGCTGTTACCAGATGACTGTTACATATCCTCTTACCATACCACTGCTACATATCCTCTTACCATACCGCTGTTACCAAATGACTGTTACCATACCACTGTTGAATATTCTGTTACCATACCACTGTTACCAGACGACTGTTACATATCCTCTTACCATACCACTGCTACATATCCTCTTACGATACCACTGTTACCAAATGACTATTACCATACCACTGTTGAATATTCTGTCACCATACCACTGTTACCAGACGACTGTTACATATTCTCTTACCATACCACTGTTACATATCCTCTTACCATACCGCTGTTACATATCCTCTTACCATACCGCTGTTACCAGATGACTGTTACCATACCACTGTTACATATCCTCTTACCATACCGCTGTTACCAGATGACTGTTACCATACCACTGTTACATATCCTCTTACCATACCGCTGTTACCAGATGACTGTAACCATACCACTGTTGAATATTCTGTTACCATGCCACTGTTACCAGATGACTGATACCAAACCACGGTTACATATCCTGTTGCCATGCCACCGTTGTTATACTACTGTTACCATATCACTGTTACTATTACCATGCAACTGTTACCATGCCACTGTTACTACACTGTTACTATAACAACAAAACTGTCACTGCATCACGGGTACTATACCACTGTTACACTTACCATACAACTGTTACCACACCAATATTACTATACCACTGTTTCTATTACAACAGAACTGTTACTACATCACTACAACTACACCGCTTTTACAATGAACATACCACTGTTACCACACCACTGTTACTATTACCATAAAGCTGTTACCATACAACTGTTACCACACCACTGTTGCGATTACCATACAACTGTTACCATGCCACTGTTACCATTACCATACCACTGTTGTACCAATACTAGTACTAACAGAACTGTTACTACACCACTGCTACTATACAACTGTTACCATACCACTGTTACTATTACCATGCAAGTGTCACCACGCCACTTTTACCATAAACTGTTGCTAACTATTAGCACAGAACTGTTACTTCAACAATGCTACTATTGTGGTGCTACATACCACTGCCGCTAATACATACAACTGTTGCTATACCACTGTTACTATACCACTGTTACTGTAAGTGTTAGTATGCATTGTTACTATACCACTGTGACTATTACCATGCAACTGCTAGCATACCCTTGTTACTGTTGTGACCATACTCTCGTGCATCGAGAGGCCAGAGAAAAGGGGCCTATTCCTGTCCTACGTATCTGCATCCTCACTGTTGACATAAATCGACCTACATACAATAACACTGCAGATTAACTCAGAATTAATATATTAATGAGCATCCTGCTGCTGTTTTCCCCACTTCAGACCTGCTCTGGCTGTGACGGCAACCAGCAGGTATAAGCTGATGAGCGGCCAATGTCCTCAAATCATCATCCTCCTCGCTTCAGCCCTCGTGTATAATGAGCCCGGCAGCAGCTTTATTATGCGTTAAGGTGTGAATCGCACAGCGCACTTGATGCTCAGATTGTTGTTGAATGGCCTTCTGCCGCCTGCTCCCTATTTATGGCTCCGACACACACCTTAGTGGTTGCAGCAGTGGCCAAATCCCCGCCGCCGACGAATAAAGCCGCACCGCGACCAAACGTGTCACCATCGCACCGAATGTCCGAGCGAATAATAAAAGACGCTGTATGGAGACGCGGGGGGATGCGAGGCGCCGCTGCAGGTTCGGCTCTGCGGGCTCCGCCGACACAAATCTCCGAGGCCTCTTCAGCAATTAACAATTGACGGGTTTAGGAGGGGAAAAAAAGGCAGCACAGAACACCGTGTTTATCCTGAATGTTGCGGGAGGATGGTGCATTTACCTTCCACAGTTGCAGTGACAGACGCGGTCCTCCCCTCTTAGATGCGGTAGGATGTAGTTGTGAAAGCGATCCAGTAGTGCGTTCATGTCCATTAAACAGGCGATCGCCTGCAAGGAAACATGCCAGTCAGCTGGGACATGTCAGGCACTCTGCGAGGCTCTTCCTGCTCTCAGCCAATGACTCTTTGCATTATTATAAAGATGGATAACAACAATAACGACAGGGGAGGAAAGGAAAGAAAAGCAGATGCTCGCAGTTCTAACAGAGGGGGTCTTGCCTCAAAAAAAAAATGGACTTAGATTATTTATTTATGAGAGCAGGTAATTATAGGTGGGCTAACCTACTTCCACATGCCATTGATGGGCCTGCTGGAAGGTGGTTTCATTCTAAATGTGGCAGATTGATGACATTTGTGATCGTCTAACTGGATGTTCCTCTCGGTGAGTGAATTAGAAAACCACATCGTGTCTCGGGGAGGTGAATATGTCTTACCATTACAACTGAAGCACCAAGAATCATAAAAATCATGGTGGTTGTGATCATATGCATCAAAACTTCCAAACCAGCCGCCGTCCTGTACCCCGGGGTTTCTACCCGTGGCGGTGGAGACGCTCCTGCTGGGCTCTGGGCGCGCTGTCCCGGCAGGAGCCGCTCATGGAGCCGCCGCGCCGCACCAGACTCCCGGTCCCTTCAAACTGCCCGGTCTCCCTCCGTCCGTCTCCCCCTACAAGCGGCACTCTGTCAGCCCTCACTGCGCCCTCGCCATCCAACTACCCCCCACTCCCGGGCGGTCGGATGCGGCTGCCGCTCGGTCCAAGGAGGCAGTCCTCACCTAATTACCAATGCAAAAGTGATCCCTTCCTCCTGGCGCGGGTCTATCGCTATCCCAGATTCAAAGAAAAACACACATAGAATAAGTGAGGGTCTCCCTTGATATCCTCTGAGGGATTCCTTGTATCCTCTCTCCAAGTTATTCCAAACCGAGGATGCGCTTTCTTTAACACCGGCACCGGTGGTTTCTGTCCTCCATTCGGTCGATTTCTCAAAGAGCTGCACCAGCTCCCCTCACGGCCGTCGCCCTCGTCTCTCTCGGAATGCCTGATAGCATCGACATGAGGTCCAGATATCTCCGATCGCGACCTAGACCCACCCTGCGCTCCGAGCCCAGTCCAGATCCGGCAACGGCAGCTGCATCAACGCCCGGAGCCAGACACGCATGATTATCCCATCCTGGCTCCCGGCAGCTGCACGAGCATCCACTCCCACCTCGGCGTGCGTGAGTGCGTGTGCACGCGCGCGTGACACGGAGCGTGTAGTGGGCGGTATGAGAGCGGAGAGCTGCAAACCGCCTCGGTGGCAGGAAGCCTACAGGCCCGTTGTTCCTAGTGGCGGCACCTGCAGATGCGCCGGAGCTGCTGCAAGAAGGACACCCCTCATGATGATGAAGCTCCCCTCTCTCCAGAGACTTAACCCCTTTTATCCCTCGGTAGGGACATTCACACACACACACACACACACACACACACACACACACACACACACACACACACACACACACACACACACTCTCTCTCTCGCTCTCTCTCTCTCTCTCGCTCCCTCTCTCTCTCTTGCTCTAACAGATATTGCAGATCTTCCGTTTCTGTTCCTGTTTCTGATGTGTGCAAAAACACTGTAAACATATTTTGCCACTTCAATGTCTACAGACAGTTTATAGGTGGCAAAATCAAGCAAAACTTTCCTGACCGTGCAAAGTAATACAATTATCTGTGACTCATGGAAAAAAATCACATCTAACACAACTGCCAGACACCCAGCTAACTCATTAGTCCTAAAGGCCTCCCCTGACCATGGCATCTCAGATGACATTTCCACAAATGTCTGGTGACTCTTTGGTTCCATAAACATCAAAAACTTCAGATTGGGATGTGGCAGGCCTGAACTATAGCACACTCATAAACCCATGTGTGAATTTCTGGAATTGCCCCGGATGTAGCTGCTCATCACCATTATTTATTCAAACCAAACCAGAAGCCCTCCTTTTAAGTGTGAACCAGCTAAATCTAGGCCAGCAGGTCCCAAATGTATCCAGTTCTCCCGTAAGCACTTCCCTCAGTAGCCCAACCAATCAGCTTTAGTAAACAGTTTAAGAAAAAGCAGCAGGTTGATGAAGACGTGTTACAAAGATTCCTGATTTACCTTCTTTCAGCACTCTGGACAGCGACCGCCCGCCCGCCAGCAGCTGCCAAAAACTGCAAACTGCAAAGCTGCAATTTCTGAACCGATTTATGATGAAAACACTGTGATGCAATATGCACATGATAAGCATTACAAGGTGGAAAGAAGCACAACAGAAAAGAAACTGATAAAAACAATGCAGGCAACTGACCACTGCCGCTTACACAACAGCATTTTCAAAAATAGTTGGGATACTACATGCAATGATTTGCAAAACATTAAGAAAAAAAAACATATTTATTTAAGAATAGCACAATGACAACATTTTTAATGTTGAATCTGAGAAATTACATTGCTTTCTGATAATTATATGCCCATTTTGAATTTGATGCCAGCGACATGTTTTGAAAAGGTCTGGAAACTGGCAACAAAAGAGTGGGAAAGTTGTGAATAGCTAAAATAAAACATGGTAGAACATCTTATATTTAAATATGTTGTCTGGCAACAGGTTAGTATGATTGGCAAGAAAAAAAAAAGCATCCCAAAAAGTGCAACAATCTCAGAATCATGTTTCTGTGCAAAAAAAAAATCTGGTGATTCCATTGTCTGCAGTTCATAAAATCATTAGAAGATTCAGAGAATCTGCAGAAAACAGGAGCAAGAGTGAAACCAGCATCTTTATTTCATTAAAACCAGACATGATGGTGTGACAACGCCACTGCATGGGCTCAGGAACACTTCCAAAAACCAGCGTCTGTGAACGCATCGCTGCATCCACCAATGACGGTAAGACTTTACCATGCACAGAGGAAACCGGATATAAACCAGATCCATAAACGCCAACGCCTTGGAGCACCATGGAACATAAAATAGGACAGAGGAGACCTGAACTGTTGAACAGCTGAAATCCAACATCAAGCACGAATGAAAACATTCCACTTTCAAAGTTACAGGAATCGGTCCAAACTTTTTTAAAACATGGTGCCGGAATTACACTCATAATGAGCAAATAATGTTCCAAACCAATTAAGCTACTCAGATTTAACATTAGAGGTGTTGTCTTCTTGTGTTGTGCTATTGTAATTACATGTGTTTTTTTTAATGTTTTATAAATCATCAAATTTTGTTTCTAAGAACATTTGCCCAACATCAAAACTGTTTTGGAAAAGGAGTTGTGGTCCAGTTTGAGTCAGTTCAACCAAATTACAAAAAGTCAATTTTTGCAATATGTTATTTCACCTTGATATATCGTAACAAGAAAGTCAGTTATTTCAGTTTTATCCAATTTCATTTCAACTAAAGCCACAATGTCAAATTCATCTGCATAACTGCTGGCAGAAGCCTTCAACAAGCTAAATTCAATTTTTATCTTAAACTAGCCATTAGTCCCTGTTTCATGAAGCGTATACAGTTCCTGGTCCCTCCTGCAGGTGGCCCCCTGCTTGCAATTCCTCCCTCCAGTGTCTGCTCTCAAAGGCAAACGACGCGTGCTGCACTGGAACCAGCTGGGCGCCAACTTATCCCACTTTATTACAGCGGTGAACTTTCTCCATATGTACTGTTTGTTGCTCCGTTAGCAATAACGTCTGTATGTCCGTTTTGTAGAGTTCATTTCTTGTCGCTGGAAGCCTCCGCAGCGTGCCGAGACAGTTCCTGTTTCTGCTAGCAGGAGCCAAAGCCTGGCCCGCGTTTTACAGCTGTTTTGCGGGCACCAACCATGCAAACAAACTTGTGTCATGTCAAAAAGCCCCCAAGCGAGTCAGTGAAGCTGTAAAGGACAAAAAACAGTGACTGTCAGTCGTACCAGTGGCATCGTGACACCAGTTTAAGTTGAGTGTCTGTGACATAATGCATCATTTTACCCCCCAAAATAAGTTAAATCTAAAAGCATTTCCGTCTGATTTGATGCTCTCTGCTTGGACTGAAAAATGGCTTCCAAAGATGCAGTGCTTGATGATGACTTGTCGTCCGTGCTGGGCTTGCTGCTCCTCCACTTCGCTCAGGTGACTGACGCTGATTGCTGAACATGCACAAATGCACAGGTCGCCTTCAGGCCATGACATCTGCTCGCACACAACGCCATCGCTCAGCAAGGTCTTGCGCTAAAGCACACACCCGCTCCTGCAGATGCATCCTGATGGTTTGGTTTAGAGCACGTTTGACTCCAGTTTTAGAAACTAGAATCTTACTACTTCCTCCTGTTTTCCGATGCAGTTTTATGTCTGAAGGCTGTTTTTTCTGTCTTTAATTCATCTCAGTGCAACTGTTCTTTTTTTCCTTTCTTTTTTTTACACAGCAAACATCCTGTTTATTGCCTCTCAGCCCACTCCTCCTCCCCCACATTACATCCTCCAACTGCGTGGAGTCATCAGAGGGAGGTGGTGCTGAGGGGGTTCTCTGAGAGCCGAGGAGAGCAGAAGGTGGAGGGATTCTCGGAAGCAGCCGGTCTTTCAGAAACAGAACTCGGCCTCCATCTTTGACTCACAGTCTGCAACATAAAGATGACTCACATAGATAGATAGATAGATAGATAGATAGATAGATAGATAGATAGATAGATAGATAGATAGATAGATAGATAGATAGATAGATAGATAGATAGATAGATAGATAGATAGATAGATAGATTATGACCACTGCTGTTCACCACAGAATATAATGCCACAGCCCTGCAATCAAGTCTCCCTTCAAGAGGCGTTTTATGCTCAATGTGTTGACAGGTTTGTTTGATTTTGATTGTTATTGCTATTTGTGACTGTAATTTGTGATATTTCGGTCACCCTAATGCATATGAGTGGGATGACCACAATATTAGGGACACCTCTCAGTACAGTCCAACAGCATCACAAATTACAGTCCCAATAACAATCATTCAAATATGTCAACACCTCTCTCACACACATTCAATCAAAATTCAACATGAAAATTCTCCTGAAGGGAGAACTGATTGCAGGGCTGTTGTATTATACTCTATGGTGGACACGCGGTGGTCGTAATGTTATGGCTGATCCGTGTATAATGATGAAATGACATTTCAGATGCAAGTTGTCTTGTACCACACTGATCTTCAGGGATACTCAAACTAATTGTGAATGTTCACATTAATAACAGAAGTGAAGCAAAAGTTACTTTCCTGAGTATGGTGGACACGCGGTGGTTATAATGTTATTGGTGTAGATAGATAGATAGATAGATAGATAGATAGATAGATAGATAGATAGATAGATAGATAGATAGATAGATAGATAGATAGATAGATAGATAGATAGATAGATAGATAGATAGATAGATAGATAGATAGATAGATAGATAGATCGATAGATCGATCGATAGATAGATAGATAGATAGA
>CAAKHG010024094.1:10858-22667 GCA_901007715.1 Dactylopterus volitans
ACAAGCAATCTGACTTCCTGCAAATTCAGCTTCTATCTTCAGACCCTGCTGTCTCTCTCTCTCGCTCTCTCTGTCTTTCACCGCGCACGTGTGTGTGTGTGTGTGTGTGTGTGTGTGTCTCTCTCTCTACCTTTCCCTGTCTCTGTCTCTCTCCCCTGACAGGTTTTAATAGGAGTCCCTGTTGCCCAGTGATGCAGGCGCCTCATATCGGCACTACACTGTCTTTTCAAATTCATATCTCCCTCGGCTCCCGTGGGTGGCAGCTTTGGATGCAGCCTAATCAGAATTCTCCTCCTTGTGAGACCGCGTTTATACGTGTGTGTGTGTGTGTGCGTGTGTGTGTGTGCGTGTCTGTGTGTGTGTGTGCGTGCATGTAAAGGATAAGTATAAGAGGATAGAGCTATCTCAAAGGTCTCACATGCGGGACCTGAAACTCCATTCAGAGATAATTCTTGCTGTGTCGTGCGAGATTTTTGTCTCGCCGGGGGAGGGGCTGGGACGCCGCGAGCGAGCGAGCGCGAGCGATAAGCGGGGGCACGGCCGGGTGTCGAGTTCGAGGAGGGACCGGCCGAACCCGGGTTCCGAGGGGGATCGTTTCTCACGACCCGCGGCGCCTCGCTGCTGCGCCTCGCTGCTGCGCCTCGCTGCTGCGCCTCGCTGCTGCGCCTCGCTGCTGCGCCTCGCTGCTGCGCCTCGCTCCATCCATCAGCGTCACCCTGACACCCGACGGCGGTAGGGCACATGGGCGGGGTGAGGTTCACGAGGAGTGAGAAGGTAAGACGATCCAGGTACAGGAAGCCGCGCCGCGCCGCGTTCCTCTCGGCCTTTTCCGATGACAGATGCTGGTGTCTGCCTGCAGTTACTTTGGAAATGCAGGTGCAACCCGGTGAACCGGGAGCTCAGCCCGTCACGTGCAGCCGCCAGCACCTCTTGGTGTTTGGCCCACCGGGTCCATCAAGTCTGGCCGGCGCTGACCCGGTCGCGCTGGTGCGCCCGTCAGAGCGTGAAATAAAGTGTGTGTGTGTGTGTGTGTGGCTACGCTTGATTTGGACCTCGTCCCACACCATAGGCCCGACCCTTGACCTTTCACACATGCGCACGTAAGATGTACAGGGCTCTCTCAACAACTCCTAGTTACTAGCTGCTAGCTAGTACTACTGCTGCTACTTCTACTACAACTACTGCTACTGCCAATACACACTACTGCTACAACAACTGCTTTTACTGCTGCTATTACTGCTGCTTGTACGACAGCCGCTACTACTGCTACGGATCGTAGTACTGCTACTACCTCTACTCATACTGCTGCCTGGTACTACATCTACTACTGCTAATGCCAGTAATGCTAATACCGCTGTTGCTGCTACTAATACTACGATTGCTAATACTGCTGCGACTATCACTGCTGCTATTACTACTGCTAATAGTGCAGCTACAATACTGCTGCTGCCAGCACTGCTACTAATACTACTATTACTAATACTACTGCTGCTGCCAGCACTGCTACTCATACTGCTACCACTAGCATTGTTACTAAAAAAGCTGCTGCTGCCGCTAATACCACTGCTTGTGCTGCGACTGCTGCTGCTAGAGCTGCTACTAGTACTGCCGTTACTAATACTGCTGCTACTCGTACTGCTACTACAGCTGCTACTCGTGCTTCTACTACTGCTGCCACTGGTACTACTGCTGCTATTACTGCTACTACTACAACTGCCACGACGATCCCCACTGCTCTTAGTACTGCTAATGCTTCTACTACCACTGCTGCCACTGGTAATCCATCTACTAGCACTCCTAATACTAGCACTGCCGCTGCTACTTCTACGGCTAAAACTGCCGCTACTACTGGGACTACTACGACTGCAATTGCAGCATTGCAAATACTGCTGCTTCTGCTGCTAGCGCTGCTTCTACTACTTTTACTGGCCACATGAAAACATAAAACCGCAGACATTTTGGCCCTTGCCTTGGCAACGCTTGACATAATTTGGCCCTTTGGGGGGAAGCTAATTGGGGAACCGTGGTGGAGGTGGAGGTATGTAAACAGTCCCCATCACCAGCATCTCGTTTGTAAACAGCTGCAACGAGGCTGACTTACGTTCCGTCCAGCAGAAAACATGCAGTCACGTGGGAAAACGCAATTTCCAGCCGGGGAGAGACCACCTCGGCGCTCACCGTTGTTTTTCTTTCTCCCAATTTCATTCTGCCTCTTTGTGTTTTCCTCTCCTTTCACCGTGACTATCTGCACACGCTCCGTTGCTTTTTTTTTTTTTTCCTTCTTCTTCTTCTCAACCAGTCAAGTCAGGCCATCAGATTCAAGCTTCCACTGCTTGGAAAAATAGAAGCAACACAACCAGATGTTATTAGTTCAAGTAAAAGTTATTTATTGGTTTCAGCTGGTTGATGTTTAAAAAAAAAACAAGGTGGGGCAAGGAGTGCTGTTAAATTGAAGAAATAAATAAAACCAAAAGAGATGTGTAGAAAAACCAGAGCATTCTATTTGATGGTCAAGGGAAGCAAATACGAAAACAAAGCCTTGGGAACTTGTCCGATCTCGCGTGAGAACCAAAAATACTGGGAATAAGAGCTCCTAGATCCTAGAAACTCTCTCACATAAAGTACTTGGCTACAGTAGCGTCGGTATTTTGATATGAGGTCGCCAAATGAACGCTTAAAATCAAATTGCACAATCTGCCGCGGCGGTAACCAAGCAACAGCCCGCTGCGACTGTCAACCCGACAGGACTCTCGCAGCCTCCTCCTGAGCACCCCGCCTGAGGATTGGACGAGCCGTCTGGATGCTGCACCAATCGGGTGCCAGTATGGAACAGGCGGGGGAAGCAGCGGGGGAAGCCAATCGGAGGGCAGAGACCACACATCTCATTAGCATACCAACACAAAAATACTTGACAAACACAAAAAACGCGTAGGTGCAAGTGTGTAGTTTGTCCAATCTTGGCTACTGTAGAAAGATGGCGGGCTTCGGAGATATGGAAGGCTGCTTCTAAGCTAGCGACAACACCATGATTCTTCATTTCGGGTGATTGAAGAAATGAAAGGTTTGTGAGTATTAAACTATTAATTTCTGCCATTAGAAACCTGTAAATCCTTCACACTGGTACTTTTTATTGTTACATAATGCGCATATCTCCAAAAATATTGCCAGTTAGGGGCCATCTACTTATACATACAGTGCATGTTTTCAGCAGTAATTTCAATTACTGTGATCACGCTAATGAGAAAACAATTGCACATGATTCCATTATCTGATGAGGAGAGATGCAAATATTGCTGCCTAATTTCAATCATTTAGTTAATTAAGACCGTAAAATCCGGCTTAAGCCCCGTAAACATGAATCACGTACATTTCTTGCTCTGCGTTTAACGAAGTCTGAAGCGGAAATGCAGGAGTCTCCGTGCGTAAACGGTGCCCTGGCAACCTCTTTATGGATTGATAATTTATTTACACGAGTGCGTTTGTTTTCCTCTCTTCAGCGAGTTGTCCGCGCTCCCGAATGCGAGCACTTGCAAAGGTGTTATGGAGCGCAAACTCATTAAGTCATTTAAAAAGACGCCATGCAAAGGTAATGAGCGCAGAGGTTTTAATTACATATTCATCACTGCGGCCGGCTAGATAACTACTGATTCACTGTTTGGGTTTTGTTTTGTTTTTTTTAAATGCTTTTCATACCAGATACATGCCTGCTTTAAATTATTTTTTTTTTTTTTTAATTAAAGAATATATATTCATTAAGCATCATCGCAAATCATTATGCGTTCGACATTTTATTTAACTTATCATGGGTAGATGATTGGGCACATTAATCGGGCATAGAAATGAAGCTGGTGCGTTAATTAAAATGATGTCTTCTTCTTTGTTGTGCAGATTCTTCATAAACACCTTGACTGTGTACTTATTTCAAAGTTTATCACAAGGTCTCTATTCCTTTAAATCTGGATAAAAAAAAAAAATAAATTAAAAAAAAGTCCACACTTGTATAAATTTGAAACCCCTGAAAATTTATAGCTTCTATTCAAGAGTTTAATGCTGAGGAGATTCAAAAACCTTCTTTTCGCTTGTCATAAAACATTTCACGGCAACGTGGTGACATACAGCGATCAGCCATAACATTATGACCACTGCGCGTTCACCATAGAGTATAATACAACAGCCCTGCAATCAATTCTCCCTTCAGGAGGAGATTTATGTTGAATTTAGATTGAAGCTGTTTGAGAGAGGCGTTTAAATACTCAGTTGACAGTTACTGGGGCTGTAATTTGTGACGCTGCTGAACTTGCACGGGGCTCCGCTGACAGGTGTCCCTAATATTTTGGTCACTCATGAGCATGAGGGTGCCGAACATTTAGGGACGCCTCTCAGTATAGCCCAGTACAGTGCAACAGCGTCACAAACAGATTCAATCCAAATTCAACAATCCTGAGGGGAGAATTTATTGCGAGGCTTGTTGCATTGTCTCCTATTATCACAATCTTTTGCTTGATCGGTGCACATATTAAGTAAAGTGCTACTTTACATGAATGGGCCAAATGTCTGTCCAGGGCAGTCCAAGTTTCTGCGGCTCATTTGCACTTGGTCCTTTCTCCCCCCCCCCATATTGTCATAACCGCTCCTAAACCGTCGCCCATACGCAGCCGGTAATTTCACCCAGACCTCGCGGTTTTCCTAAAGCTAAGTGTACCTTAGCAGTAGCGCTGTCACATCATTAGGCAGCAAGATCTGAAGAGCGAGTTTTCTTTCTCTCCGTTTGTTTGTTTTTTTTTTGTTTTCTTTTTAAATTTTGTGTCAGCGGGTAACGTGGCTGGCAAAACGGCGTGCGGTGTATCGCGGCGGCAGCCCGCGGCGGCGCGTCCAAATGGGGCGTGAAATCCCAATCCGCAGCCAGTCACATCCGAGTAACGCTCTGCCGTGCATGTTGACTCAAGACTGCCTCCCTTAAATGCGCAAATCTCATCGATGATCAACGCCATGTGTTGGGTTTCGCTCCCGGTTGCCCGCATGGATCATTAAACGCTCAAACCAAACACGCTCCGCACACGCAACAATTTTTTTTTTTTTCCCCTCTAACTTCTTTCTAGTTACCTACACGATTTAATTGCCGCTTTTGTCAGTTCACAAACGTGCCGATATTTTCCTCCTGACCTCATGAGGGGAGGCGAAGGCTCGTCTCCCGCCGTTCCTCAGTGGCTAATCAATGGGCGAGCGGCATTAAAGGAGATGTGCAAATGAGTCCAAGCGGCTGCGCCTTCGCAGGCCTCATTTCCTCCCAGATTAGATCAGGATCTCCTCCCAAGCACTGACGTTTTCATTATCCTCCACTCCCCTCCCTTTTTCTTCCTCTATCCTCTCCGCTCCTTTTGTCCATCGGCCGGGGCAGCTCGTGGGCCCCGGCGCCGCGGCGGAACAATAACGCCGAGTCATCGCCCCCAAAGTGGAAGATGTGCTCATCTGATGATCCGCCGGTGAGGAGAAGGTCACGCTGTGAAAAAAAAAAGAAGTCAAAGGATATTTTTTCCTCTGGTCCTCAAAAGCCTGAAGATGGTTAATGGTGGGGTGGCTGCTGTTTGTAACTCAAATGTTCCTTTTCATCCTTCCCTCGGGGGAGATGGCCCATCAACCTTGAGATCCTTCCCTGAAAGGGAGCTTTTCCTCACCGCTGTCACCAAGCGCTCGCTTGTGAGAGAAACTGTTGGATCTTGATGAACTATGAAGACTGTGGTCTGGACCTGTTCTGTATATGCGATAAACCTTCTGCTGCTACAAGGAAAAAATGGCTTTGTTTGGCCTCCACCAACTCCTGTGAACATTATTTGGCTTATTTATTTGCAATAAACGTCCTCCTCCTCACTAGCCAGTGGCTAACTTTGCCACTGGGCAGGTGGACTGTGAGATTTAGGCTGCAGTCACGCTCCATGCTGAAGTTGTCCAAAACCCAACTTTGCTTCCAAGAAACTCAAATCTGATTTTCTCAGCATGGGATAACTTTGGTTGATCTGATCTTTTCAAATCGGATTAGTTCCACCTCCATGTGGGCCCCTAAATCCGACGCAGGTCGGACCCGCAAGCGTGTCTGAGCGTTGGCATCGCGGTCATGCCACGTTCACGTCATTCTGGGGGGGGGCGTTCCTCACGACGAGCGTGGAAGACGGCCGAGATGACGGCCGCCCATCAGTGGAGAGGCAGAGAGGAAGCTGAAGATGAAGCGCTCTTGGTTGCATTGGAACAAGGTTCTAGAACCTGAAACATCCTCCCTGTTAACATCTGTCAAGATCAAATCACGGACTTCAGTGCTCTCCTTGTTCACCTCAGTATAACTGAACCACACACAGAACGTGTCCCAAACCCCCCAAAAAACCGTGACTTGAGGTGACTTTGGGTTCATCACCATGAGAAACTCATTTGCCAAGAGTGACAAGGCTAAGTAGGCAGACATAATAATTCATAAGGTTACATGTTCGATTCTCGGGCCTCCGGAGGGCAAAGCGTCCTTGAGCAAGACGGTGAAAACCTCGGTGCTGCGGAGGGCAGCCTCGGGCATCGGCGTGTGAATGTGTGTGTGAACGGGTGAACGAGGCAGTAACAATGGCTCGCGAACGGCGCGATGCAAATGCAGCTTATTGGCATTCGTCAAATTGTAAACATGCTTTTCTCAGCTTGGCGTGTATTGTGTCGATGGAATCAGAGGCGTCCATATTGTGTTTTTAAATACTTCTCTATCATCTTGTGTATTGGATAAAAACCTACCTTTCCAATATGTACTTCGTTGTATTTATGTATTTTTTTTTTACTGATTGTGTGTTGACGCGTCTGGATGTTCGTCATCGGGACTGTAACTTGCGTCGCTGCTGAACTGTACTGGGATGCACTGAGAGGCGTCCCTAATATTTTGGTCACCCTGATGCATACAAACGGGATGACCACCGATTTATCACCAGGAAGTTGCCCACCGAAATGGCCGACAACGCAGATAAGTATGAGAAATGAATCTAATTAAATTTTTTACATTTTAATTTATAATACTATATCATATAAAGGCTCCCAAAACCAAAAATATGGGGATGTATTAGATATTATATCGCTAAGAACAGATAGTACACTTGATCTTAGTCAAAAGGCCTCATTTGAACCCGAACCCTGATCTTTCTGTAAACCTAACCAGTGTTTAACCAAATTATTAATACATCATCAAGATATCACGATGTTGTCGAGTCAGCGGGCTCCTTTGCTGCATCACGTACACATTTCTCAGCATCGCACACGGATCAGCATTAACAATAAAACCACTGTTTAATGTGGAATATGATGCAACGGTCCTGCAATATATTTTATGTTAAGTTCAATAAGTGTTACACTTTTGTTGAATGTTGCCATATTTTGGTGCTTATTACCGGGACTGTAATTTGGGTCTCACAGAGAAATGTCTGGAATATTCTGGTCAATAAGTGGGATGATCGAAATATTAGGGACACCTAATGCCACAAATTACAGCCCCAATAACGATCACCAACATATGTCAGCGACTCTCTCAAACGGATTCGGTAAAATTTCAACATAAAACTGCGCCTGCCAGGGGAGTTTATCTCAGGGCTGTCGCATTATGTTCCGCGGTGAGCACGCAGCGGTTGTGATGTCGCGGCTGATCGATGCGCCTTACTTAAGCGGGCGTCACTCCATGAATTTTCGGAATGATTTTATCTTGCCATTTTCTCCCCGCCCCATCCTGTGCGCGCGTCCCAGTCTCCCGTTCTGTCTCCTGCCCAGTTCAATATTCTTTACTGGCACGCGCGTTGTCATCCAGGCAGCCCTGCCAAGCTGTCTGGCAGCCGGTCCCCGGCCAGCGCAGCATTAGCTCCTGATGCCGACTATATTTACCTGACTGTGCCACGGAAATATCTGACAGCCTCAGATATCTGCCGTCAGTAGCTGACCCGCTCGCCGTAACCGGCAGATTGTTCCTGATTGCATTGATCTGACGCTATATTTAGAAGCCGACATCGCGCGGAACCATTTATCAGTGTCTGCGAGCTATTTAAGCCCCCCGGGAGAATACGCTCGGCCCGTCGGATCCCCTTCCCTCTGCTTTTGGCATTTGTTTGCTGGCTCTTTTTCTGTTTGTCTCCGAGGAGCGGCGGCGATGTTTCTGTTCGGTGGCCGCGTTCCCGTTTCAGGTTTGAACCCAGTGACTGTGGGAAACTGGGCGAGCTCCAGCGAGGTCTTGTTCCTCGCGGCTTCGAAATCTGGTGGAGGGGATGGGAAGCTTTAAAGAGCAGCAGTGGGAGGAGGAGGAGGAAGGAGGGGTGTGTGTGTGGGGGGGGTAAGCTGGAACGGGTTTCATGAAGTATGGCACGCCAGATATCGGCCAATCAGCGTCGCTCACTGCTGATATGATGGAGGTTCCACCTTTTGATAGCAGTTTAATAAAACGTCAGTTAGGGAGCCCCCCCCCCGTCCCTCTTTTGAGATAAGATCAAACTCGACACGTCCTTTAAACGCAAAATGCAAAAGTGCACGTTCACGCGCCGATGGATGCAAGCGCGCACTCAGTGGCCATTTGTCTCTGCGTGTCACCACAGGACGACTGGAGCTCCGGCTGAACCAGCCCGTCCTCCCTCAAGCGGGTCCAAAACGAACCCGGTGAGGTTGGTTTCTTGTAAAACATCTTCGTAATGAAAAGCTGTTTGTCATTTGATATTCCTCAAAAAAAACAGTTTTGACACAAGCCCTGCAATGAGCTCCCCCTTCAGGAGGATTTACATGTTGGATTTTCATTAAATCTGGATTGAGAGAGGTGTTGACATATGTGCATGATTGTAACTGGGATCTGTTTAGAACGCTGTTTAGAATGAGAGGTGTCCCTAATATTTGGGTCACCTTAATGCATATGAGTGGGACGGGGAGGGGGGCACCTGAACGCATCGTTAATGACAAATGACCCTTTCATTTCAGGAGCGCGTGGATCTCATCCTCCAAATGACCCAAACATTAGGGACATTAGGGACACCTCTCATTATGAACTGAGTGGTGACCAAAATATTAGGGACACCACTCAGTGTAACCCAAACTACAGTCCCAATAACAATCGTATGTCAACATGGCTCAAACACATTCAACAAAAATTCAGCATATAACGTTTAAAACTTCATATAAATTTAACTGCAGGGCTGTTGCATGACATTATAGGGTAAACATGCAGTGGTTTAAATATCATGGCTGATCGGTGTGTGACGCTGAGAAATGTATTTGTGATGCAGCAAAGACGTCCTCTGACTCTACTACATCATGTTTTTTTTTATGATGTGTTAATTTAATCTCTCAAGTCTGGTTAGGGGTACAGAAAGATCAGGGTTTGGGTTCAAAAGAGGCCTTTTGACTAAGATCAAGTGTACTATCTGTTCTTATCAATATATTATCTAATACATCCCCACACTTTGGTTTGTTGGGAACCGAGAAACTTCACACAATATAGGATAATAAATTAAAATGTGAAACATTTAATTAAATTCATTTCTCATACTTATCTGCTTTGTCGGCCAATTTTCGATGCGCCACTTCCTGGTGATAAATCCGCACATTTATGAATTGACAAGCAGACGGGGTGGTGGTGGTGGTGGTGGGAGGGGGGGGGGGGTCACCTGAACGCATCGTTAATGACAAATGACCGTTTCGTTTCAGGAGCGCGTGGAGCTCATCCTCCGACTGGCCGCAACCTTTTCAGGCGTCCGGCCTCTGAACTTTAGGATATTCAAGATATTTTCTGTTCTAATCATAAAATTATAGAGTTTTACAAACCACCAAACGTTATAAACGCTATGAACATCAGACTTCATAGCTCCTCCCTCTGAGTGCTGGACGCCATGATCTAACAGACTGGACTTATCTCATTACATATTAAGCATTTGCTTTCAACAAATTGTGTATGGTTTTATCTATTTATGCATACTGTTGATTCCTATTTATGCCTATTTTATCATTTTAACTGCCTCTCCTACTTATCTTTATGCTTGTACTCTCGCGCCGAGCATGTGCACCGGGAGTAATCTCCCCTTGGGGATCAATAAAGCATTCAGAGTTGAGCATCAAAAAATGAAAGCAACGCGCACGTTCAAAAGACGAGCATATTTCTGTTTGCGTAACACTTGGGGGATTATCGGCGCCAATGCATAAACAATGAGATTTATTGTTTTCATGGTATCCGCGGTTGCAGAATGCAGGCAGACGTTTCTGCTGTTTTTCACTTTTTTTTTTTTTCTTTTACTTCCACGAACGGGCGACCAAACAATGCTGACCCTCCGAGTATGCGGCCGCAATCACGAGCTTCACTGGGACACACACACAAACACACACACGCGAGCGCGCGCTTACGAAGGCGAGTTTTTTTTTTGTTTGTTTTTTTCATATCTCGGCCCCTTTCGAAACCAGAGGCAGGACCGGAGGGTCGGTGGGGGGGGGCGTCGGGTTCCGCGCAGATTAAGCGTCTCCCTGCTGCACGGCGTGTTCCATGACGTTAGCGCTGCCAGCGAGCGCGGCCGTGCTGAGCTAGCGCTAGCGGTTGCCCATTTTCTAATCCCTGGATTCGGGGAGAAAGTTCGCAGAGATGAGGAGGCGCACTCACACGCCAGCGAGCGTCACGGCGGCGGGGAGAAAAACCGGGGTGATGACTAGATGATGGAATTGCTGTTGTAATGCAGAGTCGAAAATCAAAATGCACCTGGTATGATCAGTGTCGGGCCTTTTCTTAAAAAAAGTAATTAGTTAGTGTTGCTAGTTACTTCTCCCAAAAGCTAACACAGTAACTTAGAAACAGCACCATGAAAGTAACTAGTTTCCAGGAAAAGTAACTATCACATCATATGTTTACGTAATGGCATCATCTTTTTTTTTCAAATTAAAATTGTATGTTCAATTATTCATAATAAAGCTGAATATTAAACATGTTTAGTTAATGAATGCAACATTTAATGGAATAAATTATTAACAGAAAATATTGTATACATCGTTTTGTCTTCTTCTGCTTATCCGGGTCTCAGGGGCAGCAAAGGCCTGCCGTCCAATCCACGTTGCACCAGACCCATATAGTTCCTCCTGCAGGTGTTGGACCTGCTGGAGGATGGACCCCAAGCCTCTGCCTCAGGCCGGACGTGAGGGGACCCTATGGGTGAAGGCCTAACCACAGACAGGCCCCTCCCCCAGGCCTGGAACCAGTAGCCCTCCAGGCAGGACACACTGGTCCTTTGGTGTTTTTTCTTCCCATATGGGTCTTTATGGACCATTCTTTGTCTGACCCTTCACCCAAGACCAGTTTGCCATGGGGGACACTACCAGGGGCTGCTGCCCCCGACAACATAGCTGCTGGGGTCATTAGGACCCTCAAACCCCTTCACCACCATAAGGTGACGGTCCACGGAGGGGGTTGTATACATTCTATAGAGTGAAAAGTAGTGTATGGTACACTATTTTAATGTTGCTGTGGGCCAACGTGAGACAAACGGAGGTGGAGAAACTCTTTTGTTTCTGTCATCATCATATTTCACCTTTACATTCCTGCCTTTTATCTCAATGAGGGAAAATGAAAGTCTGAACTTCCAGTTTAAAAACGTCACCTTTGGATTACCTCTACTCGCCATTGCTGCGTGTGTGTGTGTATGTGTGTGTGTGTGTTTGTGTGTGTGTGTGTGAACAACACTCGCCCAACCTTTGGTTGGCTACCAAGAAATGTTACTCTAGTCTAGCCAATCACCATCACTCATGCAGTTGCCCCTCCCCTCCCTCCACCGTGGCTGAGAGAGCC